>JAODUH010013250.1:0-20186 GCA_027564835.1 Typhlichthys subterraneus | reverse complement strand
CCCCCCCCCCCCCCCCCCCCCCCCCCCCCCCACACACAAGGGAACCGGACACAACGTAGGGGCTGGCAGGTATTCCGGCTATAGACCGTGACAACACAGTTGGGCTATAGCCCATCTGGAACGGAGGGGATCATCTGTGGAAGCCCCTTTCACGAGGGACACCATCTGCCAGGCACCTAGAATCACTTGCTGCTTTTAAAAACCTCCTCCCCTTCCTTCTTTGCCCAGCCCCTGTGACTGCACCCTCCTCCCCGTTGGCTTGGTGCCACGGCCACGCGAGCACACACCCCTTCTGAGGTTTTGAAACGCTGCCAGATACTACACAGGGGGGGGCGGCGGCCACGACACAGCCAGCGGATTGGCCGAGTCAGCAGCCTGAGCAGAATGAAAACAAACCGCAGTCAGCTGGCCTGCTTAACAGCGAGGGTGAGGGGAGTATGTGAGCGGGTGTCATGTGCGCACATAGGGACGTGAAAGACAGACAGAGGGGAGAAAAAGGGAGGTGGGACACCTGAGAGAGACATCCAAGGGGAGAGACGGCTGCCAATAGTGGGTGCACACCTCTGCAGAGAAGGAAGGCTGGCTGAAAAGCACTTAACTTTGCAACCAGCATGCGTTGTGCGTTCAGACACGCACGCCGTTTCCAGACGGGACAACAAAAGAGGACAGCTCAGTCGGACAGTAAACTATTTATTGTTTTATTGGTGCACCCTGTCAAGGTTATCAGTTAGTCCCAGTGTCGCTCCACAGACGAGCAGATGGCTTGCAATAAGAGGGATGCTTACAAGAGCTAGTTGAGACATAACCAAAGCCATCAAACCTGCATGTTGTTTAATCTAGTGTTTTTATCACTTTATAACAAACATCTCCCCCCATTTCTTCCAAACCATGGAACAACACTGTCACTTCAACTACACAACATGTAAAATAACAAAACTATTGTGTGCTCCAGTTAAGTCCATCATTTTATTCTGCTTGCTGATTTTCCAAAAGACCCCTCTCACAAACCACAAATTCCCCTTCCTGGCAATTTTTGGTTATGTACTACGTAATGTGATACGTTCAACCAATCACCTTATTAGAGTTCCAGCATGGAGAGCGGATCGCTTTCGCACCAGGTGCAGGCAGCAAATAACTATTTATTGAAGGGAACCTCAACAGCCCAAGGTTTTGAGGTGAACATGAGGTCTAAATATAGAAACACCTTAAATTGATCCAGCAGAGCCCTAATCCAATGTGGAAAGTTCTTTCCCATTTTCTTTTTTTTTTTATCTGTGATAAGTCCCGTTGTCACAGCAACCATGACAAATGCCTTCCCTTCTAGCCATTAACGTATACTGCCCCAAAGCCATCAGATGGACATCAAAGCAGGGACATGAACGCACTTCCTCTACACAGAACAGAACCATAAGGGCTGCTTTCTAATCATTTGGGCATGTGTTCTGCATTAAAACCCGGGAAGTACACCTTCACATAATCCGATTCTGCTGGCTGCTTGGACGGACACAGACGGCTATTGAGAGGATCTAACTGCCCGCAGATGGAGATGCTCTCAGAAACAGTTGCACCCATCCGCCATCTTCGACGAGTGATGAAATGTAAAATGGGTCGGCCCTCCACAACAACAGCTGCTAGATCATGTGGAGGATATCTTCACGTGGTTATTTCCCATGTCAGAGGACAGACAGACAGACAGACAGACAGACAGAGAGAGCGAGGCAGGAGTGAGGAGAGTAATTCCCCAGTAAGTATGTTTTGCTACAGGAGCTACAGGAGTTCCACTGGTTCTGGGTCAGCCTCAGCGTTGGGTAAGGTTTCCCTGCAAAGTGGATAGTGTTAGCGTGCATGTCCACAAGGGTCAGATCGGTCGTAAACCGGATTGTTTATCCGCTGACAGCGCCATTAATTGGACACATTCTCAGTGTGCTTTGAGGACACAGAATTTCAAGAATTCCCCCACCCCTGACCTAAAGTGTGCGTGTGTGTTGGGAGGGAGCCAGGCTTCAGGAAGCGAGTGACCTTGTGCTCTCGCTGGGAGGTTGTCATGGTGACAGTTTAATCTGGAGGGCCACATCACAATTGGCGGATTATCCCATCATTAGCCGAGACCCTCCTCTCTGCCTGTGGACGTGTCTCTCTATGTGGTGGTGGGGGGGGGGATGCTTTGATGTAATCCAATTTTCCATTTCCATTGCTCTCACGGCATGCAACTGGCTTTGACTAGCACTGTGAGGCAAGGGACAACTGACATTTATGGTTCACATATGCTTGATGTGTGTATACACACAGACACACTTATCAGTAAGAAAGCCACTCCCTTTATCATGCCAAAATGACTAATCTTCAACAGAAAACAAATTAGTTGTATAGGGCTAAATGAAAGCAGAACATTTACATGTAAAACATGGGAAGACGTTTCTCCGCAATGTTTTGCACACAACAGGTAAAGCTCTCTAAAAGAAGCACCAATAATTCACATCTTTACAAATGGGCGAATGTTTTTGTTGTGGGGACCCACAACACACCTTGTTTGTGGCTCCAGCAGGAATGTTTCTGCGAGGCAGCGGATGACTAGGGACCAAGTAGCCACTGCATGGCTCCCCAGAGACCCCCGCACACAGTTTAGGTTTCAACCCCCGACGCCCCAACCCCCCCGTCAACATCAGTGCCACTCACACACCCAGCCACCCACCCAACGCTGGTCCAATCTGCTTGGTCCGCAGAACAGGCCGGCAGCCATCTGAATAGGCTTTGGTTTGAGTTTAACAGTCATTAGTTACAGCCCAATGAAGGCATTGTGATGGTGCCTTTTGAGGGTGCACACCGCATTACCCCATGAGCAAAAAGAGCTATCCATTACCACGACAAGAGACACACATGTCCATTCCTTCCTTGGGTGCATGGTAACACACTGGGGGAGAATTGGCAGCTGCAATAAACACTGGTCATTTTATAATGTGGCTCTCCTAACCTAGCTAACCTAGCCCTGCTAGTCCAAATTCATCAGCATGCACTAAACTAAATGTAGTTCATAGCACATTATATTATTAGCATATATCAATAGTGTGGGTAGAAGCTTTGCGTACAAAAAAAAACAAAAAAAAAAACACTGCCAGTAATGCCAAGGCACAAAGCATAGCGGGTGCATACACTTGACTCTTCCTTAGCATATCTTGTTAAGATGGTGTTGATATCTTTCACATATATATCAATTTTCTTAGGTTTTGGACCAGTTTTCCCCTCTAACAGTCAATCACAAACCCAAGGTGTGCGCATTGCACAATATTTGCATTCCTGATGTTCTCCATTTAAGTGAAATAGCAGTATCAGCAAATATAGCCTTGATGCATTCATTACACAGCACATTACACAAGCATTTGGAAGAAATATACCACAATGGCACTACTCTCTCTCCAAGACCTGAAGACCTTCTGCAGCAAAGGCTGGTAAAGACACCATCATGAATAAACAATGTATTCCACACAGGGTAACTAACAAATATGTAGACAAATTATTATTGGCCATAAGCTTTATCTGATGTTATCAGATAAAATAATTGTGTTTGTCCCCAAGCTAAGGAAGGGAATTACAGACCAATGTAAGGATGAAAAAATAAAATAAAAACAGATTCTTTGTGTGTGATGTGGTTAGCTGACATCAAAACAGCCCAGAAAAAGGCACACCATCTAATGTTATGTTGATGATTCTGTGTTTAGCCACAAAAAGTTCTTTGAGCATTGAACTATAGCGTTTTTTTTTCACAGAAATCCTCTCCATACTATATATAGTCAAATAAACAATTGTGTATGACAATTCGCACAAAAACAAACACGACAAATACAAGGACAACAATGTATAAAACAAAGTCAAAACTGCTATCTCTTTCAAGTAGTTATTGTTTATTATATTAAAACACTTAGGAATGTGGTATATTAACTGTAACGCAACTGGAGGTGCTTGCTATATAGCTGTGTAGTGATATATCTATTCCACCTGGTTTCTATTATAATTAAATTATTTTACGTAATATGGCCATATCAGCATACATATTTATTTAGAAAAAGAATGAAAACACCACTTTAAAATAATTATTTCTTATTCAGTCATTATTTCACAATATTGTCTTAACAGTTGGTGGACCACTCCAAATCCCAACCACAGTGTGAACTGACTATTGGATCAGAAGCTCAGTGGGGCAGTTGAGCCGAGCGTAGCTAGACAATGACTCTTGTCTGCTCAGGGGCTCCCAGGTAGAGTAAAAGCCTTCTCCTGTGTCATTTCCTCCCCCATGGCTAGAGTAGAATGACTGAGTGAGCCATTACAGGGAAACAGAGCCCTTACTGGAAAAGTGAACCCATATTTACTGGCAATATGCAGGAGGGAGGGTGTGTGTGTGTGTGTGTGTGTAGGGATGGGGGTTACCCCAACAAAAAGCTGGACTGGATTCTAACCTCGGTGCTTGTGACTTAAATGTAACATAACATTTAGCATAAAAAATATATACAATAAAAATGTGACTACTCATTAGAATGACAATATTGTTAAAACTCTGGTTACTTGTCCAACATTAGAGCCACACCTACGAAACTGCCAGCATTTTGCCAGCCACATAAGTCTTCTGTTAAAAACTGTTCCACAACATTCTACCATTCACAATAGTTAGAATGTGGAAAGCTTCTGGCGGCAGGGGCACTTCCTTAAGCGTCTGAACAGAACCATTAGAGGAGCATTCCAAGACCCCATGTTACTGCCTTGCTTTTTAAACCTATTCTCCATACATGACTAAACCAAGAAAGAAAAAAACTTTGCTTTTCTCAAAGACTGTTATATTCACCCTGGTCAAGTCACACGCAGAGAGAACAGAGAAGGGGGAATAAATAAATAAAAACAGAACTTCGTGTCAGAGTTCCAACTTGTCTCTCCCATTATCAGACGTACACTGGGCTCCATAATATATCAATGGACTTCTAAGAGTCAGAGAACCCTGTGTGCAGTTACTAGCGGGCCTCTTTCTGCCCTAGATGAATGGTGTGGTACAGATTAACCATGCAGAGTGTGTGTGTGTGTGTGTGTGTGTGTAAATACAGCTCAGCACACGTGCCTGGCTGTCTCCAGGGAACTGGGTGAAGAGCCACTCATCTCCCTTTGAACTTGAGGCCATATGGCCTTCAGTAGGGTTACACACACACACATGCAGCTAAATTCATGTGACACTGGGACAGAGGCCAGGCTTTGACCTATATACTGTCAGTTGTGTGTTTAGATGTGTTTAACCTGCAGGATAACCTCCAGTATGGGCTGTGTTGCTGACTCACCTCGTTGTCATGGTGCTGGCAGAAGCTCATGCGGTCCTGGAAGAGGGAGAGCAGGGCGAAGTTGTTCTGCAGGGACTGGGCCAGCGACACGGACAGGCTCGACTGGCTGGGGTTAGTGCTGCCGTTGCCCCGCCCGTTGCCCAGGTGATAACTCTCCCCCAGGCGCTCCATGAAGTGGTCTTTGGTCAGCCGGACCCTCTGGTGGGCACGCACGCAGTTGTCGCACAGGTACTCCTGACAGTCCAGGCAGTGGGAGCTGGCCGGGTTCTCCTCGTCGCAGGAGCTGCACTGGGGCTCCCCCAGGTGGTGTGGGCGCAGCAGGCCCCCGTGGGGTTGCGTGTGGTGGCTGGGGAGTGGGTGGTGATAGACGGCGCCCCCCCCACCACCGCCACGCAGGCCTCCGCGGTGGTGCCCTTTCTTGCTCTGGACCTGCTCCTCGGAGCTGACCACCACGTCCAGCAGGTCACTGAAGAGGAAGTTGGAGGAGGGAAGGGAGTCCACGCCGGCCTCCGTGATGGAAACCTTCTGGTCACAGGTGGGGCACCGTAGCTTCAGGGGGTCACCGGAGCTCCTCTGGCCCTCCAAGCACTGCCTGCAGAAGGCGTGGAGGCAGGGGAGAACGTGAAGCCTCCTGGAGGTGTGACCGGAGGAATTAGAGGTGTGGGATGAGGAGGATGAGGTAGAGGAATTTGAGGAAATAGGCGCTGAGGAGCCGCAGAGCTCCTTGCAGAGCGGGCACGTCTGCAGGTCCGAGTCGGCGAACGAAGCCATCTGCATCGCTATTGAAAACAGGCTCAGTTTACAACATGTGCTACGAGTTTGATGTCGTATTCATTTGAGACACGTCGGATTATTGTGATGTATAAAACAATAAACCTATTGTATTTGAGGTAGATAGGCTACATAAGTTAATTGTGAATTGGTGCGCATGGGCTTCTTGAAAAATATCTAAACAATTAAACTACCATAACAAAGAAATTATGAGGTAGACAGTAGGCTACTTTTGTCAAAACGCAGACTTGAAGATCAGGTTAGTTACAGCTACCAGGCTATAGGCTATATTCGTTTCAGGTTTAAGCATTTTTAATCAATCTTACAAAGACTAAAGTTAAACATGGTGAGATGAGAATGCCGAGCGCATTGGAGGCCTAGATACAATTGTCGTTGATCTTCAGCTGAGGTAGGATCTTAGAAAACAATCCTGAAATTATATTGACACAGAAGTGGCGTCGAACAACTATGAGCTTCGTCTCTCCTCCCCCATTGACTCGACATGACTACGGGGCTCCGCGTATAAAACGGGCCCACTAGTACCGACAATGTCCACGTTATCCTCCAATTTAGAGTCCCTCTGGTCGTTTCTCTCTAATCCACCATCGGGGCCCGATCCGCGGCTTCGGGGGCAGCCAGCGACAGGTAGCAGCAGCACACGCTGGGACCATAAGATCTTAAATTATTCATCAAAGCATTTGCTCACAAGCGACACGATTTCATCGCGTGCCACCGATCAGTTTTGCATGGAAACAGCTAGCTTTGTTTTGAACCAAATATCGACACGCAGTCTAACAAGCCTCTGTGGCGACGTGCGTGTAATGTTCAAGTTTACCACTCCTCCGGTTAGGACACCCCTTTCCAGTTTTCCCTGCCCTGGAGATCTCTGCGCCGAGGAATGCACGCAGCTTTTCCACACGTCTCTCTGGAGGCTCCGATGTTTCAGCCTCCTAGTCGTCCAACAGCTTGAAAATAGTGCGGATACCTTCGTGCAGGACGACCGGCCAGATATCTCTAGAGGTCCGCTCTCCCGTTCGGGAATTTTGTAGTGATATAAACATAACCATACGGTGTGCGCTCTGCGTGCATGTTCCGTACAGGCGTGTGATGGTCAGATAGTTCCTCCAGCCTCTTGTCTAACTGAGAAAAATGGACACATTTCCGCTTGAGGGAGGGAGGAGGTGAGGAGTTGGTTGCGCGCAAAGCTCGTTCCCGACGGGGAGGGGAAAGCGCGACTTGCTGTGACGAGGTGTCATTCATTCATTCATTCATTCGTACGGAGTTCGAACGTACAGCGGACCAAAGGACTACTGACACACACTCATTAAAATGCAAGATGTCTTTTCATGCAAGAAATTCAAAGCAAACGAAGTCAAATGCAGCATTGCAGAGAGCGCTGCTTTTTGACGATAACAATCCCCCACCTCGACCATTGCTCTCCAACCCATCTTCCCCCATTCACTGGATTAGTCTATAGCCTACCCAGGCAGGCTTCAAGGGCTACTAAATAGGTCCCATTATAGCAGTATGATTCTATTCTATATATTCACAAATAGTATAGAACACTTTCAGGAAAATTGACATTTTTATTTGATAGCTTTGTGTAGCCAAACTACCAAATAAGGGAATGGATGTTATATATGTTTAAGTCCTTATTAATTCAGAAGGTATTTTGATTCAGTTATAAGTTGATAACGGTGCTGCAGTATAGGCTATTCATTACTTTCCTAAGGCTACTGGGCAATAAGGCCAATGTGATGAAGTTGTGTAGCCTATAGCAAAGCTGTTACACAACACAAAAATCCGTATTACCATTTAGGCTACACCCTTGAGCATGCAGCTTCATTAAATACAATTGGGTGACATTCCTGCAAACACATAAGCAGGCAGTTGGAAACATTTATCTGGAAGTATATTTAAGTAACATTTGAATAAGCTTATAAATACATTAACCATTAATTACCATAACATATTCATCTTTAAAGGTCTATATAGTTAACTGCATTATCAGGTAAATCTACTGTAAAATTTCTGCCATTGTCCACACGGATAGATTTCCTTAGTTTTTAATTTAATTTAATATCCTGTCCAGCACTATTTGACCTCTGTAATTATTCCATTTAGTCACAATAGCACATGTTGGTTAGTTCATTGCAAAGGTGTTATGGATTTAAGTTATGTAGCCTATGCCTTCCCTGAACGGAATTGAAAGGACTAAAAATTTCACATCTATGGAAATGGAATACACTTCCGCCAAGTGCACTAGATTCACAGTACGGATAAGCAAAGAGAAGATGAGCACAATCATTGGACAGTGAGGTCATATAGAGTTGGTGGCTACAGATGTCATGTGAGAAATGGGTCTATGTAGCATTGGGTTTCACAGATCACTCACTGTACAACCGTGAATTACAATATTTGCAACAATGTGTGTATCATCATGTAGGTTTAATCACATTACCTTTTCAAATAAAGGGAACCCCCAGGGTGATATGCATCACCCTGGAGAAAACCCTGACTAAACACATGGCTATAAAGAAACCAGCCTATGGATAAAACAAATTGCGCTGTGTAGCACTATTTGTAGTAGGCTACTGAATTTTCCCAATACTTCCATTCTGACTGGATGCTGTGTCTATATTGCTTTTCTGCTTCTAGTAAACCCAAACCATTGACGTCAGATCTTTCCCAGTAAGCCTGGTTGTAAACACAATAGTGTGTTGGTCTGTGGTATATAGTTATATGCTTTGTACCAGCACTGGCTATAGCCTTGTGGAATATTTGCTATACCAAAACCTGAATAGGTAGACCCACCGGTACACATTGCCCCCTAGTGTAATATTAAGAAACTGGTTGGAACAAAGCAGGGCCTAGATAAAGGTTGCAAGGGAAAGCAAGAGCTTTTCCCATTTCTAATAGTTTTTACTTCCATTTTAGTTACTACTATTTTAAAGAATGATCCACAGCAAAACTTGTAGAAAACAGAAGAACAATGTATTTATAAAAAACCATTACAAACAGAATCTACAGAAACAAACAGCAAACATCCTTTTGCAATGTAATATTTTTTCTTTTACCAAATGTAACATTCAATTTTTACAAGATTTTTAAGCTATAATGATGCAAAAATAAACAAACAAATAATCTAATAAAAGTAAATGTATTAACGTAGCAACTCTTCCATGGATATTCCTTTAAAAACGAGAACAAAATAAATTAAAATTTTAAAGAAATTAAACTCACAACAAGTAATGTTTTCAAGTGACAATGATTATTTTGTTTGCCCAAGGTTCAAATCGTAAGATTAAAGCTACGGACCTTCATTATGACTTGTGTCACATTCATCTAAGTGCGCGCACACACACACACACTTCAGTGCTAGGACGGCTGTGTCCACACTGTGTTGGCCCACATGTGGTTCTGCCGCAGCCAACACATAGCAGACGGAATGTCCACCTTGAACACTTGCTCCTGAGAGGCGTTCACCACCGTGAAGCTAACATTCAGCTTGGGCTGGAGGATGCCGGCAGCAGAGAGCAAGCGGCTGGCAGCGTCCAGGTAAGTCCTCTCACAGCTGTCGCTCCTGCAGGAAGGCGACAAAGGCCCATGTCATATATTAGTGCATTTTTAAGTCTCGGTTTACCACCACACGCTCACCAGGGGCATCACGTAAAAAATTAAGACTTAAGGCCTTATGCCAATGGCCGCAAACTATTTAATTCACCACTTACTGCCATCATTTAGAAATATTCCAATATTTATCAAAAACATACAAAAAAATACCAAAATAGTACTTGTACCATGTCTAAGCTGATCACCATATACACTCACCGGCCACTTTATTAGGTACACCTGTTCAATTGCTTGTTAACACAAATGACTAATCAGCCAATCACATGGCAACAAGTCAATGCATTTAGGCATGTAGATGTGGTCAAGACAACTTGCTGAAGTTCAAACAGAGAATCAGAATGGGGACGTAAAGGGATTTAAGTGACTTTGAACGTTGTATGATTGTTGGTTGCAGACGAGCAGGTCTGAGTATTTCAGAAACTGCTGATGTAATGGGATTTTCACAAACAACCATCTCTAGGGAGAGAATGGTTCAAAAAAGAGAAAATACCCAGTTAGCGGCAGTTTTGTGGATGAAAATGCCTTGATGCTGTCGCAGGTCAGAGGAGAATGGGCGGACCGATTTGAAATGATAGAAAGGCAACAGTAACTCAAATAACTGCTTGTTACAACCAAGGTATGCAGAATACCATCTCTGAATGCACAACACGTCCAACATTAAAGCAGTTGGGCTACAGCAGCTGAAGACCACATGGGTGCCACTCCTGTCAGCCAAGAATAGGAAACTGAGGCTACATTTCGCAGAGGCTAACCAAAATTGGACAATAGAAGATTTGAAAAACATTGCCTGATCTGATGAGTCAATTTCAGCTGTGATTTTCAGATGGTAGGGTCAGAACTTGGCATAAACAACAACATGAAAGCATGGATCCATCCTGCCTTTTATCAACAGTGCAGGCTGATGGTGGTGGTGTAATGGTGTGGGGGATATATTCTAGGCACACCCGTAGTACCAATTGAGCATCGTATAAACGAGGCAGCTTATCGGAGTATTATTGCTTATGCTGACCATGGACTTTATGACCACAGTGTACCATCTTCTGATGGCTACTTCCAGCAGAACAATGCACCATGTCACAAAGCTCAAATCATCTCAAACTGGTTCCTTGAACATCACAATGAGTTCACTGTACTCCAATGGACCCAGCAGTCACCAGGGGCCTCATGTATCACCATTACGAAAACGTTGCGTATGCTGGTTTTCACGCGCAAAGTGTGACACGACGTGAGAATGTGCGGAGCGCACCACAAACTCAAGTCTGGCTCTGTAAGGTGTCAATTTCAAACTGAAAAGTACAAAACCACACCAAATATGTGTCCCTTTCAGTTACAACCATGCAACATGGCGTTGTCAATGAAAAAAACATATCCGATGACCACAATCATGTAGTACAATGCGGTTAATGTTTATCAGAAAAGCCAAAACCAAAACGTTGAATGCTATCGACTGTATATTTATGTAAGCAACATAATGATGTATGCGTGTCTGGATTAAAAATCAATTTGTATAAATAAATATACTTGTCAGATTCTGTCCCCATCGGGACGCAAACCCCACTCCCACGGATTACAAAATCTTGGCCTTAGCAAGGTGCCAAAATAATCTCCATTACTCACTACAGCGTTCTTGAGGTATGAGAGTGATATGTACTTAATTTAAAAGTAGGCTACTGCACAATGCCGGCTGGCAATTGTTACATAGGCATACTTTAGCCACCCTCTCTATATCGCCATTGTGCGCATCCCGGCTTACTTCCCACGGATTAAATATCTTACTCACTGTGCAAGAAGATGGCCATGCACTGCAATTTTCTGTTTAAGAATACGTGCTGTTGCCGAGACTCACAGACATCAATGTCGCACATGAGGCAATTACGCACGCATCCATGCACCGGCATATACTTTTTAACCAGTTCTAATTCATCACTTATGTCAATTATCCAATATCATTCTGTTATCTTTTTTGTCTCTTCCATAGTATTGACAATGCATTTCTATGACTACAGTCTTTCTTCCTGTGAACTTAGCTGCCACAGTTCAACTCTTCCCTTTATCGGCTTTGATATCCGACTGTCTATAGTTTCGGACGTGGTACGGCTCTCGGAACCCAATGCATTGACTGCCACTCCGTTGACTCTTTTATTGCCGATACCAGAGGACAAACATCCAAATATAAAATGTATCCTTGCCTCCACCTCTGATCAAAACATCAATCTGTCAGTAAATTTTATTTTATTTACACGTTTTGCGGCTAGATAAGCCAGACAACGGATGAGGACATGGGCGCATGTATTAGCATTTACATAGTCATTTATGGGAGGAGTTAAGGCAGGGTCAAAGGCTCAGGCACATACTCTAAAATATACATTTATTGGGATGTATGAAGGATAGATGTGCAGGACCTGGCGTTCGCATGGTTTCATACATCCGAATTTTTATGTGCGAATGCATTATTTGTGGGTGCGCCATCTCTTAGTATGAAAGCTGCACAATTGTTGATACATGAGGCCCCAGATCTCAATCAAATAGAGCACCTTTGGGATGTGGGGGAACGTGAGATCTGCATCATGGATGTGTAACTGATATCTGCAGCAAATGCATGATGCCATCATGTCAATATGGACCAATATTTGAGAGTAATGTTTCCAAAACCTTGTTTAACAAATGCCACAAAGAATTAAAGGCAGTTCTGAAGGCAAACTGGTGTCCAACACAGTACTAGCAAGGTGTACCTAATACAGTGACTGGTGAGTGTATGCAAAGCGTCGTAATATTTTAGACATGGTAGAAATGTTTGAGAAACTATGTAAATCAATGGATGGTTGAAAAACACAATCTTCCAGGTCATCACATTGCAGTTTATTATAAGGTAGCGGCACCACATCAGACTGCCAGTATCTTCTCACCACTCACTTTATATCTGGTAATAGCAGTACATGGCCACTTACATTGCACGTGTAAATGGCAAAGTAGAAGCCTTTGCAGATATATTTGTATAAAACAGTGAATGTCTAAGTGTGTGTGATTCTTGTTTCCACCCATTGGTAGATGCAATTGCTGAGTTTAGTGATAGTGTATAGGTGGTTTCACACGACTATTAGCCCACAGCTGAGAGCTGTTTTAGCCCAGGGCTAAGTAAATACTCACACTAACATTTTATGTAGGCACTGACTTTTATGAAGGCGCTGGCACTGACTTTAGCCTGGGGCTGAACTTGTTAAGAAACCTGTATGAAAGTGGCTAGTGTGAACTGGTTAAGCAATTCATGGTCGATGTCATAGACAAGTCACATCGTTTGTGCCTCCTAATGACCTACATAGCAGACCATAGTAGAGGGCTTCAGAATATTAACACAAAGCCTTGGGCAAAAGTAAATGTGTGAACACATGGCAAGCCATGGGGCTTCTCCACTGGCACATTTGGCTGTAGTCGAGCAGTACCATGCTGATTTGCATTTCCATTATCACTAACCGCACCAAGTCGTACCGAGCCGCGCTCGAGATTGCTCAGGAGTGGGGCCAAAGTGAACTGGCCCGCCTCCAAGTTTGGCCCCTGTGACATTAGGGTTCAACAATATTCCATTCATGCAGCGCTGAAAAAAAATGCACACACCAAAAATAGGCTACAAGAAATGTGTATGCCTAGTTGTAGCCTTAATACAGTAATCCTAGCAGGGTGGACAGAGAAACAATATTTAGGTTATTTTCCATGTTTAGAGTATAAACGTAGTGAAACAGAACAGAACAAGTCGAGAGTGAACTTCAAGTTCAAGTCATAAAATACAAATTTGTATGCAAATGTGTTTATTACACCAATGTTATGCTTATGAAACTGTATTATTTGGGAATAAGGCTGTAACATAAAATGTGGAAAAAGTGAAGCACTGTGAATACCACAATTCCACTAATGCGCACATTAAATAAAAGAAAAGATTTCACACAAAACCCCATCAGCCATAGCAATGTATGTCCAATTTGGAAGGCAGAGGAGTACCTATGGCATTGAAGGGAGAGGCGTTTTTGTTTTGATAAAGTTAAGTTAGTTAAAATATCAATCTTTCGCCAGCATTGCTGACCCACCTTTATTGTGTAACTACACACTGCACAATTCTGAAAAATGCAAAAAGAGTTAAGGAAGTTAACATTGTTAACTTGTAAATTTAATTATGTACAAGGGTACCAATAATACACTTGTAGGTCAGTAAGGGCTTTCAATTATTTTTTTAAGTTAAATTTAGTTAACATTAACACTAGGGATGGGTATGAAGCACGGTAATTTGTGTGCCCCAAGACAAAGAAAGAAAAGACAGAAGTACTGAAAAGCATCAACCTTATCAGTTCTGCTATCGAACTGGAGACAATTTTAAAATACTTTTCCTATTCATTATTGGTACATGAACATTATCTTGCACATTGTATCTCAATCATTTGTAATTTGCATAAGATTATGACATTTGCAGTTAACAGCTGGTGATATTGGATGGGTGGGCTAAACATGCATTTTAAATGTAAACCCATCAATACAGTTGATGCAAATCACATCTGAGATAAATTACAGCAACAAGTGCTTTATGACTTATGACAACCATAAAAGGAGTAATTTCATGCGTGAAAATACCACATGGATTATGCGGAATAACACCATCACCACCCTGTTTTCAATGACTGTTGCTTTAAATTAAACAAGCTACAGCTCACTCTGCCTGACTTCCACGTAGCTGTGTTAACGTGAGGCTACGTCTGCTTTACTGCTGACTGCTAATACTCATACAGCGGCGAAACACGGTTTGAACATAGTATTATGTGTTTGAATCCCCTATTAGTTTATTTCAACAGTGTTTTCTAGGTATTAACATTGCCCATTAATTCCACCTCGCCGTTCAGACAACAGTAAAGGATACTGAAGGCAGAATTGGGTTCATTGTTGTTCGTGTCAACATAAACATGGCAGCAGCTTGGTAACACAGCCCCGGAATCTTGTGTAAGCACAGGGGTGTTACATTTTGATAACCAGCTAGCCATATGTATACTATTCCGCAAATGTTGAACATTAAACTTTTATTTACGGTTTGCGTACTAGCGATCAACATCAGTTCCTTAGCTTGTATATTTAGCTGAATACTAGGTAGGTGGCTGGGCGGCCATATCCTCATAGGAGAGTTACCAAACAAACAGTGTGTGTAGCAACCGCACTCTTTTCTAATTTGCACGTTTCTTCACCTCTTTTCTTTCTATGGCCATTACAGACCACTTTGAAAGGCCCAGTGCTTCTCCATGTCACATCGACATTGCTAATGCCAAAAACTAGAAATGCTTGGTTTTCATGGAATGCATCATTTAATAAAAGCACAGACAGCGCCTCTGGGAATTGTTCAAAATCGACAAGGTGTAGACCTCTGGTTAATTTTTAACTACTGGACAGCATTTAACCAATCGGTGTTGCTACAACTGTTTTGTTCACCTTATCTACCTCTACCCCATTTTGAAACACGCTTGAATTGAACTTCATCACACTTATGGTCTGCCAACGCTAATGAGAACAGGGTTTCCAGAATATGATCTAAGAAGTGAAAGAAAATGAGCTGATAGCAATAATAGGGAGGAGCCAGGCTACCGACCAGCGCCACAAAGGCCAGATGATAAAATAAGATTGAATTCACCGGACCAATAAGCAATATCAGTAATTATAGTGATACTGTTCAAATCTTAATGATACCCATCCCTAATTTACACTAGCATTTAATCGTATTACATAATTGCCTTGGCATTCAATTATTATTGGTTTTAGTAAAAACTTAATAACTAGATCTGAAAGTATAAGTCTTGGAAAAATAATGATGAAGCAGATTGTAAAATGTATTTTAATAATAATAATAATATTAAAAAAACATTAAGATGCTTTGACAAACAGGAAAGTGTCCAGGACTGTCCTGTTGTATTTATGAATGGAAAGCTGTGATTGTCTTGTTCATCCCAGCTATGACATGTTTGCGTGCCTGGAGCCAGTTCAGTTGGGCAAGATGCTCTGTTATGTCCATATAGTTCTAAGGTTATGCAACAACATGGCAAAATCACACAGCCAGTTTCGGTCATAAGCCCCACCAACTTCTCATGGACTTCTCCACCGCATTGAAGATGTCCCTCCCTGTCATCGTTCCATAGAGAGCACATTCAAGTCCCGCCCACGCCAGGGGGGAGAAAACCTTCCATAGCTCTATTTTGACTTTGTATTGCGTTAAGCCAAGTGGTCGTGGTTTTCAGAGTATGACACGTCTCTATATGTGGCGGCTACACCCAGAAGCTCATCACTCTTACAAAAATTAAGCAACAATAGCTAGCTAGCCGTGTCAGTATTGTTCATGCTTTCGTCAACAGCTAATGAAAGCACCATATAACTGTGTGCTTCTTCAGCCAGCTGTCATCAGATTGCCCGCTAGCTCTCTGACTCAGTCTGCGATAGCGTTTCTTGACAAGCTGACATTGTTAAAAGACTTGTAAAAACTGCTGATGTTTATGTGTCCAACAACCGCTCATACGAACTACAAAACAAGGAAGCGGAGTTTCGTGTGTGTCACAGCCTACCTGCCCACATTTCACACGGCAAGACATGCATTTCGCAATGGAAGGCGGTGGTCCATCTGTTTTACCGCAGCCTAAAGATGACTTTCATTGCTGTTTTCTTTAACATTTGCAAAACAATTCTGATGAGAATGAAAGCTTTAGTACTTGGACTTTTGGTTGATTTTCATGATGGCTAATGTTAGTAAATTAACTAACTGTTAAATTCCGCCATAAATTGTATTCCTTGGGCACTGCATATATGACATACCGGCTCATCTCCAATAACAAAAGTGTTTGCTTTCCCATCTCAATAAAAAGCCTTCGCACCATATGCGAAGTTGAGCATAATGCGGAACCAAAATTCAGACGCGAGAGTTTCACATGGAGCCGTTAAGATGCAAGCCGTAAACTCAAATTAGACCTGCATTTCATGCTTTCAAAACAGCGGTGTGGTGAAAATGTTTATTGTTGGATCAGAAAAGTACAGTGTGTCTGCGTTGTTCTACATTAAAGAGCATTGCACAATGCACGCGGAACTTAGTGGAAGAGGTTTTTTTTCCTCCGCATTTGGACTGCCATTCACGTGAACTGCACGCAGATTACCGTCTGGGTTTTACCTGTCCCGCACCACTATTAGTAAGTAACTAGCTCGTTATAAATGTATTGCAACGTGTTGTAACATGTTGAGGGGTGATATGCATGGGGTGAGAGTGCATATGCCCTCCTCCACACAGGTGCTACAGTAACAAAAATGTGTTGCGTTTTGGTTGTGTGTGTATACACGGCAAGATGACATGGCATGATTTAGGACAATTATGTAGAATCATGAATGTATTAATATAGGACAAGAAGTTATGAATAACATTACAGTTGGATCAATTAAATGATTGTGAAAGGCAGAATGGCTGGTCTAATAAAACGTTTTTGTAGTATATTTCTGCTCCTACAATATACTATATTTATACATGGCATTCTGCAAAAAAAAAAAAAAGTGAGGTTATGTAGGCTATAAGCTTGTGTAAAAACCGCTGTACCTGAAAATGTAACGAACCGTGACTTCTGTACCACGGTGTGAACGAAACGTGACTTTTGTGTACCGTTACACCCCTAATGTATATACACACACATTTAAATGGACAAACCCACCATGACGTCGGCCATAGCTTTGGTCAAGAGCGGATTTGTACACCGTGCTGGACTGGCTCTGGCCGTCGCCATCATTGCAGTACTTCAGATTAGACACACATTACAAAAGGTTGGGATAGTGTTGTGTGGTGCGGTCTGCACCACTTTGTGTTCCCATTTAGAGAGCCAGGGCTGTATAGAAACACCAGAATATTTTTCAGAGTGAACAGGCAAGTAGCAAAGTAGAGAAGTTATTCGCTGAATTTGACATAAGTATTGAATTAGAATTGCTGACCCCACACCTTTAAATATGAGTGACATATTTTATTTAGTTTGTTTTAAATTGGAAAAAGGATACATTTTTCATGACAATAGTTTTTTTTTGTGCCAATTTTCCAAACCTGGATAAAACCATTTCAGTGCATTCGCTTGTACTGATATCACTCACCTACGCACATCAAGTGGTAGGGCTGCACAATCAATCAAAACCACAATTTAGCCTTGTGATTATGCAACCGAAAACCTTGCAAATATTTAGAAATTGAATTTAGAAATTATCTTTACGCACTGCATTCATGAAAAGTATTACCTCTGGGCTATGTATAAAATACAGTACAGCCTGGTCTACATATTTGCCTAATGTACAAAATAGTTTAGCTGTAATCAGAAAGCTAGACCGGTCTTAAATTTCCACAAACACGCAAAACAAACTTGCCTGTTAGTTCCACATCCAACAAGCAACAATCTCGCCAAACAGACAAAGCACCTTTAATTATTAACTAACAACATCTAAGAAACAGTAGAGTCACGTGGGTGGTCCTTACCTCTCACACCTGAGTAAGAACGCAGCGCATATACTGGATTGGTGGGTAATCTGTGCGCGTCTCTGGGAATCCAACACCGAACTCCGGAATGTCTTTCCCGTAATAGGCCTTGGGCTTAACCATATCCTCGTCGATAGCATTAGAGCTTGACTGGTGTCTCCGCAATTTTGGAAACAATGTCATATCTTTCTATTTAGTCTGCCACATCTCAAAGTAGACAGTGTGCGCAAACCGTTTGTATAATGTTGCCATGGGAACAGACAAGTTTGAAAATATGTTCCTCAACGTCAGTCATCAAGATGCTGTAAAATGTCCTCAAACACTTCCTCTAATGCAATGTTGAAAACGAGATTAATATTTTCAATCGCTGGCGCTGCTCTCATCATGGCAGTCCAATGTCTTAATTCTGACGCGTGCATGCAGCCACAGTATGTGTGCAGGTGTGTTACAGCTGCTTTCATTAAACGCAACGTAGACTTGAAAAGTAGGCTATAGCCATCCCACATTTAAACAATACTGTCTGGTACAACAATGAAGCTAGCCTAGCTGTTGTACTAGCATTACTGGTGTTGGTCCTTTGATAAGGCATTCTCCAAATTAAATCAGTGTCAGGTCCTCTTCATGCGATATTGCCATTTCACACAAAAATCTTGATCTAAAATTGTATATTTAGTCCACTGATATTCAGTTTCATTTATATTGATTCTCTATAGCCTGATAATATTGTTCTGTCAACTCCTACAGTACTGGTGGGTAAGCTACGTACGGTAGCCTACAAAAATTTGTTTGGTGGTAAGCTCAGCATGCTAGTCACAATCAATCAAGTCACAACATAGCACCATAACTCAAAATTGGGGTATTCTGAATTGTAAATACAGTACACAGCACTTTCAAGCTTTGTTAATATATCGCTATCTATATTTGCCAAACAAATCACATTATTACTTTTTGATAAATCGTACAGCCCTAGCAAATAGATTGGCTTTCACACATACACCCCTACCTCTTGAGTGTAATAGTGAGGCAGAATGCATCATCTGTCAGGTGGAACAGGGACGTAGCGTTGACCGTGACGAACATCTCCAAAGTCAGCGCCAGCTCCACCTCTCCCAGCTTGCAGGGGACGGTCAGACCTAGTAGGCCCGGGGGGGCGTACACTCCAGGGAAATACCCCAGACTCAGAGAACCTGAGAGAAACACACAGGTTCATGACACACCCTAACCCTTCACATACAAAAAAGATTTTTAACATAATGCAAATATGAAATAGAACAGAGAACTAAATTTAAGATACAATATAAAATGTAAAAATCCATCCACATTAATCCCACATCAATAGACTGGGCCATATTTCAGAATTCTATAGTTACAAAGCTAATTTAGCTCATGATATTTTCAGCAAAAATAAAAATTAGGCTCATGCAGAAATTCTTCATTAGAAAAACTAAATTGCTCAGATCAACAAAACTGAAATGAAAATATTGCTGTCCAAATAAGCACTCCTCTAATGGCCTGTGTCTATGTGAGCCCTTACATATACATACGTACATTTGAAGACTTTGCGTGCGCGCAGCCACAGGTTCTGCTTGCCCAGCTTGTTGAGCAGCACGTGCAGCAGGCTGCCTTCAACCGGCAGCTTCTTGGACAGCATGAGGACCACCGTGTCCGATGCCACCGGGAGCATCTGGCGCTCCAGACACACGCTCAGGTGGGAGTTGAAGAGCGGGCTGTACTCCGAGATGTCTGCGCTGTCTGAGGGGACACACACACACACACACACGCACATTATGCTCCTCAACACAAGTGCTCCAAGGTGCATCACGTTGCAGGTGTTCATTCCAGGCAGTCAGCATCTGGTTTCAGTAAGCATACGGAAGGCATAACGGAAGTTATGTTTTTTGGTGGTAAAACTGGGACCCCCGTTGTTGATCTGGGTCCCTTGGCTCAGTACTCCAAGC
>JAODUH010013232.1:0-28210 GCA_027564835.1 Typhlichthys subterraneus | reverse complement strand
ATTGCTTTCAAAAGAAATGCAGGAACCAGGAATGCAAAATCTAACAATAGGGATACAACTTAGGCCAGACAGAAAACTATAAATTCACACAATAGTTCCAACTTGTTTTTTATGAGTGCTTATTACTGTAAAACCAATTTTAACAACCTAATCGTATTAGCTAGGCTATTAGCCCAACTCTAGCCAACAGACTAAACTCTAGAAAAATAAAAACAATAGCTATCATTTGGAGGTTTGAATTATGCTTATCTAAACATAGAAAATTTAGCTGCTTGACATCTCCTGTAACCCGTACTGTGTCTCCAGGCTGCACCGTAGGTCTTTTACATTTTACACCAAAGTTCCATATAAACATGCTCGTCTTTCAATTGTTACACGCATATTAATTTGTCTGCCCTGCCCTCAATTTATTTGGATAAGAAACTAAAATGAATAAATATCTCGTATACCACCTTGCATTCTATTCAATACTGCTAAAATGCTCTTGGGCCAATCAGATCTTAGAATTTCAAGGATCAGACCAAGAGGGGAGGGACCGCTCGTATCTCCCCTGAACATTGAGTATTACTTTGGCCCAGTCTGACAAACACTCAGAGACAGCGCAGTGCACTGCAGTTGCAGCCAGCCGGCCTGCAGTGGCAGAACGTCACAAGAATTATCATTAGACATACACCGGGCGGCAATAATTATATTCCCGCAGTTGTGGTCTTGACCGGTCTCAAAGTAAAATCCTGAGACCTCTTGGTCCGAGGCCACGACAAGACCGAGTAAAAATGCGGTCGAGTCCGAGACGAGGCTGAGACCTTAAAAAAGTGGTCTCAAGACCACTCGGACTAGTATCAATTTAATTAAAAAGCGTACGGTAAGTGAGATACAGTAATGCTACCTGCAGCTATCTGGTATTTTCAAAAGTATCCCCGGCTATTTACATCATAGGGCAGTATAATTTTCATTTTAACGTAACTTTGATTTGATTTTATTGTTTAAGAATCTGTATAGGCCTACAGTACACTAAACAATATAGACTGCATGTGTTGAAGGGTGAGACTTGAGTGTATGTACAACAGGTTGGTCTCTTACAGTTTGTTTGCTAGCTCCCCACACATCAAGTATGAATGCCGTCTAATGGTGAGTGACTGTCTATTAATTAAGGGCGACTGTTAGCCTACCCATTCAAAACCAATACGGTGTGCTATTTGTCCGTACTGAAACTTTCCTCTCAGATATATTGCAATATGCAACTTAATGTGTGTAGAAAGCAACCTGCATCCAACAATGTGATTTCTTTAGATAACTTGTTTGATAGATTGTATAGTCAAGAAAATAAACAACTGGCAAGGTAGGGCATTTATTAGAACATGTTCATAGTGACATAGGCTATATGTCTCTTGTTGTTTCAACTGAAGGTGGCTTCATAGCCTTAACTTTAGAATACTCAGAATAGCCTATTAGAATATTCAGTTTTTCAGTTATATAATCTTTTGAATCCTTTTATAAATTGGAGATATGTCTATATTGTTTAGTGGAGGAATGTAAAAAGAATCATATTTGCATACAGTGTTGCCAGTAACTTACCGTAATTACTAATTTACAATATCTTACTGGCAACTGTGTTGCCAGTGAATTACTGTAAAAGTACAAGTACACCGCAATAACAAATTACGGTATTGGCATCTTACTGTAAAATACAAATACGGTAAAGCTACTGTAAATGAGTATTACAGTATTTTCCAGGAACAATGTTGCCAGTAAGTTATCGCAAAAATACAGGAAACGGTTTAACAGTGCACCCCTTCATCTCTTATGACCCACGGCTGCTGGCGCTTTGGCCCACCTCTTCATTGCAGTGCGTGTGTGTGTGCGTGTGTGTGTCAACACTGACCGCATCCATCGTTGACACATTGATCTGCTGCGCCACGTCTTTGTCCTGCAACGTGCAGCAGAGGAGAGGAGAGAGGCAGCTCCTACCATTTCCCATACCTGGAGTCTTCCTGTCTCATACGTCCTGGCCATTCATTGCTGGTACTGCTGCGTTCCAGCAAGCAGACTAAGCTCTGCATCGATTGCTGCAGGGTTGTTGTTTGCAAAGGCAAACTCTTCCTTGTCCTGGGAGAATGGATCAGTCTGTTATGATCCTGCGAGAAATCAATGTTGGTGTGTCACGCCCAGATGCTCCACTGAAGGCTCTGAAATCCCATTACTAATAACCAGCGACTCGTTTCTAAGACCCAGGCAGGTTTTGGCTGCTAACATAACAGAATAACCTTGTGTGGGGGTTTTGGGGTGTCCAACTCATCCACGTCCATCATACAGTGCAAGCCGCTGTGTTAAATTAATGAATCTCATGCTCATATCTTCATTTAAGCATGTTTTAATTGAAGTGACTTTCATGCAAAAGTAATTGCTGTTGAGGAAGCGATTAGCTGAATGAAAATTAATGCTTTTAGAATATTAATTCATCATACAGTTGAAATATCAGCAGAAATATCAGGCTCTGTGCATTTTTTTGTAATGTAGTTCCTGTCATGTATCAAACCATATAAATTCACCAGACTTAATATTATGTGTGTTCTGAAATGCACACAATATTTCCAATCACTTTGTGTATATTTCTGTAACCTGGTTGATGTATTAAGTATTTACTGTGGTCATGTACTCTATGTACATCATATACTACTGCTGACATTGTGATGGTTTGATGTTGTATTTTTTAAATGGTTCTGTCTACAATGCACCTTGGGCTTGAAACCAGGTTTAGAAAAACATTGCTGTTTGGGTTTCAGAGTCACACATGCTCCTTCTCAGTGGTCCTACAGCACAACACAAATCATGAGTGTATCTACATATGGAGCAGAACCTGTTCTTCTGCAATGGGAATAATGTAGTCAGACTACGTACTGTAATGCTTGCTAGCTTCCTTTTTATAGTGTCCCAAAATGCCAGAGATGTCCACCAGCTCAGTTCTGCAGTGCACTTCTGCAGAAGAGCATTCTGAATTAGACTGCAGTTACTGTAATAAACATCTGCTGCCTTTTCACCTATCAAAAACTATGTTTATATAGTTTTATTCAAAATTATCAATTTTCTTTTGCTGAATTAGCCAAATTATTATAATTTCAGTCATGTGTTTCTTCTAACTGCTAACTGCAACCCACCTACTTGATAAGTGATATATTTGATTGACATGCACGACGACCAGCTATGTAACTCAATGACGAAGTCGGACTTAAATTTATTAAGAGGAATTTGTTGGGAATAAATTAGTAAATAAAGCACCACACTAGCGTCGCACAGGAATTACAAAAACAGACTTGTGAGTGTCAATGCTATCAACCAATTGACAGTTGGCTACCACTTCCCAAAAGTGCTGTCGAGGTTACAGGAGTATTACCGTATGTATCAGAAGTTTACAGCGTTGCTTATGTGACGTAGTGCTAATGGACGGAAGAGGCCATAGGCCTACTGTATAGTTGCATGGTAAAAGTCTGTGAAAAAGTATTGAGGTTTATGCATTGTTTGAATCAGAAATCATTGTCTTAATCAAGAAGCACAACGAAGGAAGCAGAGCCTCTGTTCATGGAAACATACATATTTCTATATAAGCCTTACTTGTATAACGGTGGTCGGCTGTATAGCGCAGGGCAGTTACTTCACTCTCAGACACCTCAAAGGACTCTGGATCTGGGTTTCACCAAACTTTGTAGAGTATCCTTTCTTCATGGGAGAGCGGGGTTTGTGATTTGGGATGGACCCGGTTACACGTGTACTGGGAATACATTACTCCGACTTTATGAATGCCTTTGGACATGATTCAGATGAATACACAACTAAATAAATACTATATTGCAACCATGACGCATAATACATTTTTAAATTGTGGGGTTCATTGTGATCTGATGGAATAATCTCAAACAAAACTGTCTACAAAATATATTATATATAATATATAAAACATGGACAAACATAATATTCTGAACAGCACCCTTAAATAGACTGAATTTTGAGAGAAAATTATTTTGCCTGTATTTAATCAGGTTAATTGGGAACCTATTCTCATTTATATTTATATTTATATTTATATATTGATCTAGTCTACATACACACTTTTCAGTTTCTAAAGCATAACAGAAATAATAATAACAATTTTAATAATAATAATAATAATATTATTAATAATAATACTGTTAATTTACACATTTATCATTTCATCCATTGTATCTCATGTCTACAAAAGGTACAAAGCTGTCTCTATGTCTCTATGGTAGTATGTGTTCTACTGGAATGACTTAATGTGATAGTCTACAGAGTTGATTGTTTAAAAACACTGTAACATGTAAGATAGGAAACATAGATAAAATAACTTTACATAGGAAATTAGCTGTCCTTAAGTGTCCTTACGAAGATCTGTCACATTCTCATAATCACACAGCACTGCTGTACATGTCATTTTGTACTGAACAATTATATCACGAAGGCACCCAGGAAAATAACAACAACAGACTAAAGCGACTGTTTGGTGTGGAAATTACACTAATTTTCCCATCAGCAACCCTGACTAGACAATGAAGATATCCTCTCGGTAAATTGATGGTTGCTTGCCTTCACATGTACACACACACACACTTACTGTAAATCCATGTCTGTGTTGCAGAAAATGCCATCTTGGCTTTTGGGAACGGCTCAGACGTGAAGACAGGGGCCATCCAACCTGGGATGTCCAGTGTGCCAACAGACAACCACAGCCCTCACCTCACCACCACCACCTCTGGTGTCTCCGTGGAAACAGAGCAGACCATTCTGATACCTACTCAGGTGAGACAACCTCCAGCTTGGTTCACAACACATGAACAAAGGAGATTTTGTTCATGTGTTGTTAGCCTGCTCACGGGCTTAGAGGGGGGTTACTGCTGAGGGGGGTTACTGTAGAGGTTAGGGTTACTGTAGAGGGTTACTGCAGAGGCGGGGTTACTGTAGAGGGGGTTACTGCTGAGGGGGTTACTGTAGAGAAGGGATACTGTAGAGTTTTTCAGACATTTGAAACTAAAATCACTTAAAATAAAAGGTGGCCATGTTCCCTCAGAAATCCTCCTGTGATGATTTCTCAAACAGAATCATAGTGACCAAACTACACATACAAGTGTAGTTGTACGTGTCGGGATTAAGCTCTGTAGGATGAGTCCTATACGTTACAGTAGACACATGTTATAACATAAACATTATCCTGTCAAATGAGTCCTATAAGTTACAGTAGACATATGTTATCACATAATATCAAACATTATCCTGTCAAGTGAGTCCTATAAGTTACAGTAGACACGTTATCACATAATATTAAATATTATCCTTATAAAGGATATTTTAACCTTCAGTGCAGTATACTGTACATGATAGGGTCATTCTAGCGTTTAATGGCAACCCAGGAGAAGGTGGTGTTCCATATCGCCAAACCCAGGACCGGTTCCACAGTCTACTTATAGCAGCTTGCCAGTTGCTCCCTCATGTATGCTCAGGTGAGTTCATTAGCTCCAGTTCATTCCAGCATCCAGCTCTTTCCCCAGCTGTGAGCAACGCTTGGTGAGCCACAGCAAGTTCCTGCCTGCTGCTGTGATGTATGGCTGCCGTAATGGACTGCGATTGGCACATTGTTACATCCCATAATAAAGTAAAAGTGCAAATACTTGTCTGAAAAATTATCGGGTTAAAGTAACATTTAATTTAGTTCTATCAATTCGAAATATAAATGAATGCTCTACAATGTACTTTAAAAATGAGTCAAAATATACTGTACTGTATATTAAGGGACAAATCCACGTTTCTTTAATGCTGTGACAGCCGCTATAGGCTTTCAACTGTGTTTCTGTAAATGCACCTTAAAGATGGAATCAGTGATTGTAAGTCAATACTGACTAAATTCAGCGAATGACTGCTAGCTGCCTGTTCAGTGCACGCTGAATGAATAATCTGGTGTGTTTACACAGCCCTGGATCTGTCCATGGGCACACAAACAGCACCACACCACTCTGCCCCATGCACCCTCTTCTGAGTATTTGCTAATGATAGCTGAAAGGATCCTCAGATGTAAGGATGGTGCCTATGTAGACAACATTCTACAGAATGTCCCAGATCAAAGGCAGCATTAAAGCACTGCCCTTATTTGATCAAATATTGAGCAGCAACGGAACAGCATCCTTACTCATGGAGGATATGCCGCAAGATTTGCTTGGCCAGGATGGTCATTAATTGGCAAAGTGCTCGATTTTACATACAACAGAAACATTTAGTAAATTGATTAAGTGATGGCTATTTGTTTTAGCCTGGGCTAATACTACATATTAGTTACAAGAAAACGTGTGTGAGCCCTTTGGAATTACCTGGAGCATAAATTGATCAGAAATCTGATCATCTAAGTCAAAACAACATTAGATAAGTACAGTCTGCTTAAACTAATACTAATGGGTTCCTAATGCTCCTATTTGAAATTATCCCACCAACAACAGGTGGAAACACAGTGATTTATCGCTGATTTAGAAGTCTCATGTTACAGTAGATGCCTTTCAACAGTCACCTAACTGTAGTTGCCAAGGAAGGTCATGCACATTAGGGAGCTATAGCTACCTTACGCTTCAGAGGTAATATTTAAAGAAATACAGTCTTGTTTTAAATAATTATAACAAGCTATTTTATCACCACCAATAGTTCTTGAGTTTAGTCATTTCAAGTAATGTTGCTTGTGCCCCATAATTTAGAATATGGTGACATGTATGGTGAAAATGTCTATTACTGTAAATAATATTGTTCCCACCAATAGCTGCTACCCTTGCTAGCCTATCCATGTCAAAACAAAGTAAATATGCAGAGAGCGTAGATGGAGAAAGAGACAACGTAATGAAAGTGAAATAGAGAAGCAGCTGTCTGACAGGGTTCTGGAGCTTTGCTGTGAACAGGAAGGGAATAATGGTGCCAGAGCTGTGGTGATTGAAGAGTTGATTCAGAATACTTCCGCAGCGAAAAGCACCTCTGGCTGTGAAATTGCATCTGGCTGATAAGTGCCAATGTACTCCACAGTGCTCATCTTATTTCTCTGGTGTGGATATGGGAAATGTAGCCATTATAAGCACAGAGTTGGTCATAAAACAACTCCTCCCACATACATTTCCCACTGCATGCGCCCGAAGACACTCCTGCTCTGATTCTGGAGTTTGTTTTGTTGTGGTAAAAGCTGTGTGCTTGTGTGTGCTTGTTCAGGTAAACGAGAATGACAAACTGTGGGGCGTGGAGGAAGGAGAGTCCACGCTTGCGTCTCCAGGGCTGTCGGACGGCGGATGTGAGGGTTCCCATGTGTCTCTGCTGCTAGCTGCATGGCTCATGCTAGCTATCCTCCTGCAGCTCTTCCCCAACTAGCTCTCAGCGCACTTGCCTGCCCTCCACACCAGCCCACGGAGCCGGGGGCTAACCCTAACCCTTGGAGTTTGAAGTGGGATTGTAATTTGCCCAGATTTGCCCACACTGTCCCATGGAACACACACACGAAGACTTCTACCGATCCCAAATATTGTGCGTTTAAAGAGGAAGCAGGATGCACAGTGACGAGACAATACTGTTTTAAATGGCAGAAGATCTATAAGGATTGTTCCTTCTTTCCCAGGAAAATGTAAAATAAAATCTTAAGAAAATATTAAATGTGAAGACTTTCCACATATGAACTGTTGAAAGTGTTAAAAGATAAATATTGGTATGTCCTTAAGCTTTGCTCCTTATTTACATTTACCATAACCGTTCTGTTTTTGGTGTTTCTAAAGTAGTTTGGCTCATGAGCTAACTATTACACTAAAGCACGTTTTAGCTGGTCAAACCACACTGATGTATTTTTACAGTGTAATGTCTGGTGATTTCAGTTAGTATGAAAAGTTTATTTAAAATAAGAAAAGCAACACAGAATCAACAGAATTTACTGTACATCTTGTGCGTGTGTGTGGGGGGGAGGGGCGTTTATTGTCAGAACATCCCCATGCTCTATCTATATGATATAAAATGGTTTATAAAACCTAACCAAGATTAGGTCTCATATGTATTTATGAGGCCTAGCTCTTATTATCATTTATTTTCCCCCAAATATTGTTGTCTCTGCACTCATTTCACAAACTGAATATTTTGCGTGGTGTGTGGAGGGAAATGTATATAATGTGATTATAGGTGGTATCGTGAGAGCAAATGTAGACAATATATATTTTTTAATGTATGTGGATGCTGCCACTAAGAAAAATGATATCTATTAAGAAGTCTGTGACCCATCATGATTTACTGTGACAAGAGGATGGGTGGGAAAACACATGACGTAACTTGTGATGTATGAATTCATTTGGTTTGGTTGCTTTGCTGGCACGCTCCTTACAACATTGAACGCTAAGATGACCTCTTCGCGTACCTGTGGCTCTGCCACATCTGTGAGTTGTGTTGAGATTCACGCACATGGTTGGAGAGCAAGGTTGTGTTAACATCAGCTTGTCTTGAATGCATCACGTTGACACAGCAAATGTCCTCTTTAAAGCTGAGGAGTCTGGACATATAGTATATCACACAGATGGACATGTAGTATAGCTGTTTTACACAGTTGTCACAAACTCATTGTCAAAACAGCACAATTAACAGAAACATTTTGTCAAACAAAATCACAAATCACAATGTCAGCTGCAGAAAATAATGTGTATTTTTATGTAAATCATAAAATAGGCATCAGCTGGATTTTATGGACCTAACTGTCATGAAATTCACTATAAAAATTTTAAAATCTGCTCATCTAAATGTTTTTTTTTTAACAAATGCGAACATTTCATTTATGTAAAGTTATTGCTTGCAGTTGAATATCTGTTTTATTCAACAATCTGGCCTTCATCAGAACATTTCTGCTGAATTCATTTTTCCTATGGAAACTCATGTCTGACAGCGTAAAAGTGTTCAGTTTGCTTCTCCTGTCTGTCCCACACATTTGTCTCAGTGACCTTGTTTTTATCGCAAGCCTTTTGAACATTATAAGCTAAGTCTGACCAACTGGAATTTAAGTTACAGATATTAACGTAATTTTGACTGGCCAAATTACATTATGACTAGTTAGAATTTGTATTCAAAATATCATTTCAATGTCATTTTGACTAGTCAAAATGATTGAAAACTGAATGACAGATATCAGCAGTGATTGAAAATGACACATCCTAAGATATCTGTAATTCAGTTTTGACTAGGCTACCCCATATCAGATAGTCTATCTCAAACGTCACTATGAGTACTACAAATGTTGTGCACAATGTTGCTCATGCTGGTCCATATCCCATGGATATTGGCCTAGCAAAACATTTGAACAGTGTTAGTAGAAGCAACGGCAGTTACTGTTGATAAGATACATATTTAGAAAAGGCATGAAATAGAAAGAACGAACGAGAGCTTTGTTACTCATACTTGTGCCTCACTTTCTCTGACATGGTGGTAAAAGGGCTTGTCGTACAGCATGGTTGCAGTGACCTACAGATACACTACTACTGTAGGCCTGTCTCGAATGACATTGCATTTATCTGTAATTACATTTTGACTAGACAGTTCACTCCGCTGATTCTGCCTTACTCTACTTGTGCATACAGGACTTACAGAATACAGGACCTAGGCCTATAACACATAGTAAGAAACTTACATTATAAAGCAATCTGAAAGTAACATTTAAGATATTTCTGATCTAAAATTAATTTCAAGATATCTAAAACATTATATCTACCAATTAATTTGTACTGTTCTTAATTCTATATTGAGATATGTAGGCTATGTAATTCTGATATAACTCCAGTTTAAGTGACTAGTTAAAAAGGACTATGTAGATACAGTATACTGAATTGAGGGGGATTAAATATATCATCCACAATTCATATCGCAAATATACAGTGTGCAACTGAATTATAGATGCCTGTAATGAAAATGCCATACAAATGAATGGTAAAAGTAGTTTTAATCTTAGTAGTCAAAATGTAATTCCATATCTTGAATTAGAGCACTGACCAGGCAAAATGATGTTGCTTATTTCCGTAATGAATATCCAGTCCAGCTAATACATGTTTAAACGGCTTGCCATGTGTTTTGATATGTCATGTGAGCTGTTCGTCAGCACATGGTTAGTCCTGTGCTAGTGTGATCAAGCCTAGTGGGTGTAGAGCGAGGCTTGATGGCTGGCTGCTATGGTGATGGTCTCACGAGACTCAACGAGTTCAGTGCAGTCGAATGTTTCATTTACGTTCAATCAACCAAAATGGCAGTGGAGTGAACGTCTAGTTACCAAACCAGGAGGAGTTGGGCTGTGGGTTGAACAATGTTTAAATGGTGAATAAAGTAATTGTTTTACTGCAGATTTGTGAACCTGTATATTCTTGTGTTCGTATAGGTTTGCACAAGATGATTGTAAGATAAATACATGCACACACAAAACCTGTACCAAGTGTTGGAAGAATATCTTCAGAATGTTGTGTCAACATGATCTGATCTGAGGCACAAATAATAGGCAAGACAAGAATTTAATAATGCTAAAGCATGTAAAGCAATAAAATCAACTCAAAATAACCCGCAAGGGGAAATCAAACAACATAACTAATAAGATAACAATAACACAAAACAGAGCATGGAAAAGAGGACCTGCCAGGGTGTCCACTCCACTGATTCTGCCTGACTCTACTTGTGCATACAGGATTTACAGAATGCAGGACCTAAGCCTATAACACATAGTAAGAAATTTACATTTTAAAGCAATCTGAAATACTAGAGTCAACGGAATATTCAACGGAATTCATTAGAATGAATTTTGTTTTAAAGCATATAGAAATGCTCATGTTGAGGAGGAGGATTACACGTGGCTTGGAGAATGTAAATAAGTGAGAACTGTAAAAGTGACTCACATTTTAAAGCAATCTGAAATACTAGAGTAAACATAATATTCAACGTAATTAATTAGTTCATGAATTTTGTTTTAAAGCATATAGAAACGCTTCTATTGTTATGAGCTCATATTGAGGAGGTTTTCACATGTGGCTTGGAAAATGTAAATAAATGAGAACTGTAAAAGTGACTTCTAGATCATTGCAAGTGTTGGAGAGGGTACATGTCATTCGAAATGACCTAAAATACACTTAATGACAGCAGGGGGTTAATATCTGATGTTATCCTTTATTGTAGATAAAAACTGATATATAAAACATATTTATTGTGTGCTCAAATCGTTTAACCGATTAGCTGGATTAAAATATTGCATAATTATTCTTCATGGAACATGGGTGTGTACTAATGTGTGTGTAATAATTTACAAAAGGTGGATATATGTGTTTGGAATTACAACTTCACAAATTACATTTCCATGATATGAAAGTCTATCCAAACAGAATGTTAATATGGCCGCTGTGTTCATACTTAAAGAATAAATTCTCTCTCAGAGAAATAATAAATAAACATACATACTTTAAGGTGATGTTCATATGTGCATTCTCAAGACAATTATGAGCTGATCAGATGTGTACCATCAAAGCCATAAGAAGTGCAATTCGGATTCATATCAGCACTCTTACTTTTACACCTGCTGATCCTATCTCTCAATCAGATGAAGCAGGAAAGTCCTCTTCAGTTTCTTTATTAAATGACAATTACATACAACCCAATCGAGTGTTCATGTGACAACAGATGGTTAAAGGCAACCTTCATGCTTGCACATGAAATCAATTTGTTGTAGTCTCCCTGTGTTTTGGCTCATTGGCTATGTGGGACAAGCCTACTGTGTGTGGCTGGGACCACATACATTGCTGCCACAGCCTGATAAAAGTCTCAAGATCTGACCATTATAGGAAGCCAAGTGTATGGTGTCTGAATACAGACATCATGGGAAGGATCCACTGGTAAGATTTCACAGGTAAAATGATATGATGGGGTTCACATCTCTTGGTTTCACCTTCAGGAATGGGACAGGGAATGAATTTCGATATAAGACATAGTTTTAACCTACTGATGATTCGAATGTATTAGCTATCTAATAAAATAAGGGCAAACCATTTTGAGGAGGCAAACTGTAGGCCTAACCATTCTGTTTGTACAGAACGCTAATCAACCATCATTTAGTATGTTATTTATTAACCAGTAGGCCTGGGTGGTGAAAGGAGATAAAGATGAGGATCATTTAACACCTGCAGCATAAGATGCTGCAGATTATATGCAATGTGTTTGTGCTGATGTGTACGATTATGTCAACCAGTGATAAGCAAACAATACACAGTGTTTCTGATAATTATATTTTGCGCTGCCCATTTAGTCAGATTTTACATTTGATCATTACGGGTGACAGCTGTGTACAAAATCGTCAATTCTGTGGCAGGATAATTACACTATAGTGTGCACTGAAAACAACAGTACTAGTTGACTTGAAAGCACGCAGGCATACGAAAACATTGTAAAAGCATTAAGGCAGCCTAATTTACTCATGTGAAGTTAAAGAAGCAGATTCACTGTGACTCATGGCTGAAACCTTGTGTGCACTATCATAGTGATTAGAGCGGTACAGACAGACTTTGAAGCAGAGGTAAGCACCTAATCATCTGTGTAGAGCACAGGCCTGAGAGCCTGGAGCAGCGGCAGCATGCAGGGAGAGAACCACAAAGACAGAGGTACCTGCATGCAAGTGTCTGTGTGTTATATACAGTATATCACCATAGTATCGCTGGCTGGATGTAAACTTGTCTATGGCTATGTCTGTCCTTGCCACCTATTTAATGGGCAAGGAGAAAGGACCATGATCGGTGTGAGAATGGGAAATCTAGAGATGGCCTTGACATCACGAAGAACAATGTAACCTGTGCGTCTGTTGTCTTAAGACACAACAGCTCAACAGAACAACAGAATGGTGCTTTAGAGCACAATCACATTTCCATCTGATCTCACTATACTGATCTGAAGTAAAGAGTCAATACAGTTTAAAGTGCATAAATTTAGTCCTCCATGCACCTATACTGAAAACTAAATAATGTATATCCTGACAAATTCCAGGGTGTTATGTCAATTTGAAATAGTTTAATCCATTTTACTGTTTTGTTGTTGCACTGTGCAACTTCTATACTATCTGTAGAAAAACAGTGAAACTAAAAGAGAAATAAGGTGTATAGCTTCGTAGGAATGAAAACCAGATTGGACACCTAGTTTTAGTGTGGCCATAAGCTCCTCCCAAACGGGATGAAAATTAGATCAAATACAATGCTGATATTATAAAATACAAATATTAAAACAGATAAGAGGCAAGAGTTGGATTTTCCCATTTAATAATAGACAAAACTGTTCTGTCATTCGTTCTATGTACATTGGTAACTACAAGTTCAGTAAGATATTATCCTCAAGTTTTACACAGATTCATCAGCTTCTATTTATGTTTGTTCACCTTTACACGGCTGCCTTACATACAAAATAAGCTATGTACTCACATTTTAAAAGCCTTTGAGTTTCGCCATACATGACTTTTTCAAAACCATTCAACAAATGTCATTCACAATACTTTCTCGTTATTTACAAAAACAAGTCATTTTGCTAAATTATACATATTAACAATCCTCAGTGTATATAATACAAAAAATAAAGACATGGATAGACAGAAGGTAACTTTTACAACTATTTCAGTATTTATTCCAATCTACTAACCTGTTAAATAATCTGTATAGAATGTAGTGCAAGCATATTGCATGTGGTAAAAATGTACTCGACTAGATATTTGCCTTATTGTTACCTAAAAGACTTTGAGACTTGAGGAATCATTTTTTCTGGACTAGTGAGGTTTTCACATGGCTCCTGCAATTTATGAATTTAAAAACCCATCTGTTGAAGGAGGGCTGATGGCTAATTCAAAACATATTTGTTCTTGTAATTTTTTCCCCAGATAGCCCAGCCATTTATAACCATATATAAGTACTGTAAATCATGAAGAAAATATCAATAAAAGTAACATGTATTGAGCAAGTCATGAAAGAGCAAAACCACTGGCCTTATGTTTCCAAAATGTAGAAATACACTCAATGTGTACTTTGGCCTTCCTAGTGTTAACACTGGCTGAAGTTGGCCAACACAAAACACTGTCTCAAAGTTGACAGTGGGACAGGACACAGTAGTATTACACTGTACCCTTAGTTCACAGGACAACTGTATGGGTGTATGACCTCTATGATAGAACAGCGGTTGCTGGGCCTTGTGTCTGCATTTAAAGACATACTAAGTAAGAGGTTTCATCATAGCCCAGTATATTACCCATGTTGGACCCATTCAAATATATTGTATGTGTGCTCATGATTGTCAATATTACTTAGTATAAATTTAATGCATGCTCATGTCAAGGAGAGTGTCTGGCTCCAGCACAACAGCATAAACAGATAATATCCTTTGCCACAATCAAACCTGTTAACTAGGTTACAGCATTGGGATGGATCGGTCAACTTGTTCTGGGCTCGGTTCTGGTTTAGGTTAACACCACTGCGTCATACACTGATGTACCAGGTACATGTCTTCTCAAGATACAATCATCTATAAACATAAATCTTCAACCATTGTGGTATTATTAATACAGTGCTATTAACTGTGGAACACTTCTGAGAAAACCTGATGTCTACAAGCCCAAAATTAGAAACCTATTGATTTCAAACCAGGTGACTTCTATAGCGGACAAACCCATGCTTAACAGATGTAAAATTACATTGTTAGTTTTAGTTACATGAACACTCCTCACAAAACAGAATGCATTTTCAAATAAGAAAATCGTGAGCCTTTAAAAATAATTGAAATAATGGACGCTCGATTAGATTTGTTAATGTTTGTGGTATGTCAGAATGACATGTTAAATATGCTGGGTGTGCCAGAGGGATGCAGTGTAGTACATATGGACAGATGAGCAGAGTTACAGCCATGTTAGGCTTCAATACAAAATGAACTGATTTAAATAATCTGGCATTTTATTAATATTTACACAAACAATCTGTCATTATTTTACCATATTGTGGTCCCCAAACGTGGGAAACAACCATCTTTACCATGGCAGGGAACACACGTTTTTATGTCCACCAGCCAAAAAGGGGCTTGAACATTTTGAAATGACTGGACACATTAAAGCTCAGCTCATTGTACCCCTTTGTTTCAGCAGAACAGAATTAATCTACTGCAGCATCAGACCCGATAGTTGCAGAACAACAAAATAAAATGAAACGCTCTTCCTTCTATCCAATGAAGTCACAACAGCTGACTCTACGCAGCAGGGGTGTTCACAGTTTGTCCAAATGGAGACAGAAACACGGCTCAATTACAGAATGTCAACTTTGTTCATGCTGCTGCTCTGACCTTTGCGTTGTGCTTAAAGTGTGCCCTTTAACCAGGAGCCGAGCAGCTTAGTGTGCTGAACTCGCAAAATCCCCGAGCCCTATGCGATGAGCAGGATGCGAGTTATTACATTGTTTTATTGCTTCTCATGGTGGCCAGTTAATAGCTATGCAATGCGTGTGGGGCTAGGGTTACATAACAAAGCCTTCACATGACGTACAGGACTCGCCTGCTTAATGCCTGTGTAGTACAAAGGCAGTGCATTCTTACACTGCCACCTCAGTGCCAATGCAGGCCTTGTGTGATGTTTATTGTAAGAAGAATAAAAGCTCTGTAAGACAACGCTTGTATGCTTTCACCACCCTACACCTCTTATGAGCATTACTTTACAAAAGTAATGGCTCCATCTTCAAAACACGGCAGTCCTTTTGTGGGCATCTTTGTACCTTCTGTGTTCTAGTTGGTTCCTTCACACACCTGTTTCCTGGCTACAAGATTATGTAGCTGGAAATAGGGCAGGCAATTTGAGATAAGGATTATGAAGACGGCAGGTAAATCAAATAATATTAAGGAGCGGGAAAAACAATGAGGTAGGAAATACAACACAATGGGCAAAGAATTCTTTGAGACACTAATTGAGATATTCTAAGAAAAAGCAATGCTCTATATTTCATATAATTTAGCTGAAGGGTACAAGTAGCAACGCGTGGTCAGTTCAACACAGATGCTGATTTGTCAAAAGAAATATTGTTGAACAGGTTGTTCAACTGAACAGCATCTCTGCCGTGTTGCTGTCACAATAGGCGCACCAACATCACAGCTGCACAGGCCAATTGGCTCGGTAGCACCCGAGAGCTCAGGGCCATGGAACAACCGCCGTTGAATAGTAAGGCAGGCTTTGCATTCGCTGACATGAGAGCAACAATTAGAGGCGATGGATTTCTCTGACAATGATCACAAAGGGTCCCAGTCCCAGCGAGATTCATCCGATCCCAAAATGCTGCCACCTTTGAGCCATGGCTTGGCTCCTCTCATGTACAGTACATCAGCCAAATCACTGTATCAGTCAGTCAGTCAGCAGGTATATAGAATGTGTGATCCACACAGTACCACCAAAGGGACAACAAAGTGCTGTGTGTGTGTGTGTGTATGTGTGTATCTGGGCTGACTGTGGTTGGAAGCGTAATTAGCTGTAAAAGTTTCAATGAGCCTGGGTTGCTGTCCAGCCAGAACCATTGATGTTTCAGTGGTTCTGCAAACTCCATTTCAGCAATAGACTGTCCCAGCCTTCCAGAGAGACTCAGAAGAGCCACTAGGCCAGACACCCAAACAGACAGACAGACAAACAAGACTAGAGACCTATTAGAAATAGGCTCTTCAGGCAGACTGTACAGTATAGTCAGCAAATCCAAAACAAAGCAAGACCATGCTGTTAGCTAGGTACCGTTAGCTACTGTAGAGTGCGGGCCAAACTTAACAGGAGTAGTACGGCTGTCGGTGCAAAACAATGAATATGGTAGACAGACGGCAAAGGATTACAAATAGGCTCAGAGACTGTAGATATGTGTGTGTGCATTTTCATGATGTGTGTGTGTGTGTAGTGAACAATTGAAAGCATTATTTGATCCTGTGTCACACAAAACAAAACAAAGAAGCATCGATAATAACTTAAGTACAACATGACTGGAGTCTCTTGATTGGTCGGGGAGATGACAGGATGACAATGACTTCTAGCAGCAAGCCGCGGCCACCTCCATGTGAGCAAGGCTCTGCCGGACTAATTCTTTTGTTTGTGTTTAGCTTCAATGTATTTGTTTCTTTTTCTATGTGGGGGTGTGACGGGAAGGGACCCCTCCTGTTCCTCTCAGTTTCTGGGGTCCCGGAGTCTCCTGGGAGGAAGGGAGGGGGTAGAGTCAATGTGTCCGCCAAAATGGCTGCCCTCCCCTTCACCTCCCTCCCCGCGTAGTTCAAGTGCTGCGTCCCAGAATGCACGTCTCCGAGGGAGGAGTCGAGGCATCCAGGGAAGGGGCGTCAGATGCAGGTGGACGGCTGGGCTGCAGGCTGCTGCTTGCGGCTCCTGAGGCCTCCTGACTTGTCCTTGTAGCCCAAACACATCTGCTGAGACACGTCTACCAGTGCACTGGCCACAGCCAGACCTGCAGGGGGCGCGCACACACACACAGCACTTTGGTCAAACATGGTATTTATTCAAGGATTGCTCCATACACATGTGCACAAGACGCTCAGGCTCCAAGCCATCATTGCTGTAGGACACGTAGCAATGGGGTTGTGACACTGGGACACATGGATACTGATGAAGGAAGGCACAGGCAGCGCTTGATAACCACTGAACCTTTAGCTCCTGAGGATAATACATGCATGCACACACACACACAGGCAGTGATGCACGCAGTCATCAACTTGGAACACACTTAATTAATACTCTCTCAGCTGTGAAATTCCATGAAACTCCATTTTGCATCTTCTGGCTGCATATATTCTGTTCAATGTGAAGAGCAGTCAGCTAAACAACAACCCTGGGGAAAAGCTGTACTTGGAAAACACACATCCTCCACCAATCACAGAAGCCGATGCTCCCAGAGTGCCACTCTCATCCCATTAGCAAGCATCTTAATCTAAACGTAAATAAGTCCCAAATTCTAATCAGAGATAATTTGGCACTCCATCTCCTCTTGGATAATCCAGGATTTGCAAAGGTGGCCATTTATTTTGGGTGGGTTGGTAAAACAGTAAATAAACAAAGAGCTTTAAAATAGATAGTCTCAGCCTCTTCCGTTCATTCGCAACTGTGTCACATTAGCAACTGTGTTGAGCATCTGGTACATATACCCTATAAACCCTTTCAGAAAATGGTACTGTAGATTTTCATTGGCTGTTAGCATTAGGCTTCTTTGTACTAGCCCCTGATATTTGGATCCAACTGCAGTAATACATTTGTTCTCCCGATAATTTCGCATAACGGCATAGCTGTGCAATTATACAGAAGTCTATTTGACATTGCGTATCTTGCAATCATAAGAAAAATTCTTATTCTCCGTCTCCTACCCTGACACCCACACTCCTGCCCCCCCCCACACCCCACCCACACCCACACCCACACACACACACACAGCTAAAGAAGCACCTAAGCCCGTATTGCCAGATGGGGAGGTTTCCTGCCCAATTGGGTTATTTGTAATGCTAGTTTGCGGGCAAAAATTGAAGCAGGGAAAATGTTACATTGTAACTTCTTTATAAATTAACAAAAAACAGAGCACAGGATTGAATCGGTAAGCTGTGAGTTTGAGAAAGGATGCCTCATACCAGTGTCATCTATTACTCAACAGAGAGACATCAGCGGCTAGAGGTCTGTGCTCAGCATAACAACAGTAAAATAAGTAGCCTACAATAAGCATTTAGCCTATTTGTATGTAAGGGAGAACACGAAACAACTAAATTTCTTACATCATAAAATAAACCACATAGCCATAACCTAATCTTTGCTGGTTAGTGTAGGTTACACACACAAGGTTTTGTTTAAATCTAAAATGAGTTTCCTTTTAGTGAAATAACATGTTCCTAATAATTTATAAAGTGTTATTTTTACCATTAAATAATTACAATAAACTATTTAATTTAATTAGGCTAAATATACAGTAGTTGCACTAGAGCAAGAGATACTATAGCTAGAGATAAATGACCAGGAATGACAAGTCAACACTCACTTTAGCCTCACTCCAGAACAGGCCTATCTCGGGCGCATAACGGTATGACTCGGCGTAGCCAAATGTGTCAGTGGAAAAGCCCCATTACCCAGCAATGTGTCCCAGACTTTAAGCAAGTAAAGGCTGGATCTGTGAGACTAAAATAGATGAGTCAGGACAGGAAGTTATTAAACGCTTCGATACAGGGGGTACAGGGGTAGGCCCAGACTCAATTGAACCTGCCTGGGGGAAGATCATCTGAGAGAGAGTAGATTTGTTTAAAACAAAAGGACTGTCTACTAATTAACAAAGCCCTGCGGCACCTGTGGGGTCTGGGGACAGCAATGGTGGGGAGGAAGTAAAGGTTAGAGAGAAAAACAAGAGGGAAAATGTAGAGCAGGTCTAGGTAGAATGTAACAAGTTTGAAATAGTCACATCTAATATAACGTCTTCTTTGTTTAATGAAGTGCATACAATTTTACATGTTGTCAATGGTGCACACGTGTGAAAGGAATGCCCATAGCTACAAATGTCATTTGGGAGTCATGGTTACAAAAAGGAAAACAATAAAAAGCATAAACGGTAACAGACAAGAAATACAAACACAGAAAAGACATAAAAGTCTGGCTGTGGTGAATGACAAAGTGTCTTACCAGACTGTCCGGGTGGCGGTATGCCCCCGGAGCCTCTGGGTAATCGGACGAAGATGGAGAGAACAGCCGCCTTGTTGCCGAAACATGGCTCCAGGGCGATGGGCTTTGGTACGCTCTGCAGGGGGAGAGAGAGATGACTCATTGACAAGCCTCCCGAAATCCCACTGAATGAAGTCATTTTCGTTTATCCAGAGAATACACCTGGCAAGACAGGGGTTCTATTCTAACTAAGTCCACGGTCTAAAGGGCAAGGCGCAAACTGCATTTAGGGCTCATCCAAATCCACTTTTGCTAGTTTACTGGTTGATAAAACGGCCGCGCATGGTTCAAAAGGGTTGTACTTACTCTCTTTATTCTCTTTACTCATTATTCATGTATGTGTATTTGGCGTGTGACGCTTGCCCTTGTGGCTAGGGCTGGTAGTGTTGCAGTGTGTGCTGTTTCCAGGGTGACAGACATTCTGTTTTTCAGCGTGACAGATTGATTGAAAGCACCTGCAACCGGGAAAGAGCCGCCCTGCCATTACTGCGGCGTCTCAGTTGAAGGCAGGACGCCGTTTCCCCGTGTCCCCACTGAGTCTTTAGTTTTAGATCGTCTCTGTGTGATTATCATTTTGAGTTCATTTGTTAAATTAAGCTTATGTGCAACGTTATCTCTCTCATCCGTGTCCGTCCAGGAGCCTGGTCATGACAGGCGTTACATTCGATAAACAAATCACTATCTTCCAGTCCTTTAGCAATCATAGTGCTATTGCTATTATAAGGGAGGGTTCGCAAAGTGAAATCACACAAGCAGACCATTTCTGGCAACAGCAGGATTCCACCAAGATCCCTAAAATATAGTATGTTAACGTAGGCTACACACTAATACTATTTCACATTATACTCCTAATTTTGAATCCTTTGCATATTTGTGCATCCCTGTGTGTGTGTAGCAAGTGTATGCGGTTTATGCCCCCGCCACACGCACTACTGTCTTGACCTTACCTCATGTTTAGACAACATGGGCGCTGGACAGGAAGATGACAACTGTGTCTGTCTGAAACTATTAGACACTTACACCGGGTGTAAGACAAGGCCCATGGTCTTCTATATACACAGATCATTATACAAACATTAATTATTACTACAGACTTTATTTAGCACATTTCACTAATTAAAGGTTCACTCCTCCACAGTGAAGACTGCCCTGCTCACTGACCGAGCGGGATGGGCAGAGAAGCAGGACGTCCACTCAGGTGTGGGGAAGGATACAATACAAGATGTAGCTTCTAGCGGGCAGGGACAAGTGTCTCCTCTAGTCTCTCCGGAGTCAAACTCAAAACTATCCTTTTTAGTTCTAAAGCTGGCCGGGGAGCTCTCTCTGACACTGTACACTTTACCCTGGACAGCTGAATGCAACTCCCTCAACGACATCATCAACACACTGTGACGCACGCACGCACGCACACACACACACACTCCTCACCTTCCCACTGAAAACAACCACATCTCATACACACTCTGGAGGTAGCTCTGGCACGCGCACGCACGCACACACCTACACACCTACATGCACGCACACAGCCAGTGGACAGTAATGGTATTCAGGCTCTGACCCAGTTTACACATTTATTCTGTCTCTCTGCGGCCTGCGAAACCTTCCTCTGCCTGTCATGCAAGAGGCTAGGATGCTGTTACAAAGACCCGCCTAAGGGCCCATACCTGTGTGTGCGTGCGTGTGTGTGCACACATTACATGTACATGTGTACATGGATACACTCTGATCTGCAGACAGCATCTCAGAGCCCTATCATGTTTAAGTGAGAGTTGTACATGCCTGGAGAGCAAAAATCCCATGTACGGTACTTGAGTGTAGGCTATAACAGTTTATGTAGCTTATAGCGACTACGTTACAAGTTATTAAAAGATAGGTTATCTCAGTATCTTAAGCTTGTAAAGTTGTATTCTGAGACGTTGCCGTCACAGAGAACACAATTGTCAGCTCTTTCTGAGGCTGGGGGTTTATCTATGTGCCATGGGGTTGATATAGAATAGACTATTGTCTGTACAGAGTATGCATGGTCTAATGTCCGGTGCTCATTGAAATTAATGACAAATCTGTGGCTTTACTCGCTCGCAGCTCAGGATTTACCACCGGGACCTCCGTGACTAGTTGCCAGCACGAGTGTGCTCTTGGGTTGCGTAAACATTCATGGAGATCCTGGTGACGCTTTGGAGGTACGGTAAGATACAGGAGGAATTTCATGGATATATTGCATTTTAGCACATGCGACAACGTGGCCCACATTGGCAATTTTAGAACATTTTTAGATGTGCTCAAGCACACATATTGCATTTCAGCACCTTTGTGGGCGCTGTTTTTATTGTTCTATGGCATTGAAGGGTGGTCGGCCAATCAGTCTGAACTAAAGCCAGTTATGCATGCTCATATTTACACAGATGCAGCATGCATTACTTCATCACTGACATGATATAGCTCCAGTTTTGCTCCGCCTGGAATTGTTCATATTGCCGTGAAGCAATATTATCCTAAAAACAATGATGAGTTGAATGGCACATTCAACTCATCATTGTTTTTTTTATTGTTCATCTCAGTAGTAGGCCTATGCTAAATGTCTTACAGTACTTTTTGTTTTTTAAACAATGTATCTGGTAAAATGGGCGCTATGTTGTTATAGTCTCAGCATGTCCTTCCACAATAGTTTAGTTGCACATCTTGTGTGCTGTGGTTTGGGTCACTTATTTCATTAGCCATACTCCTATTCCACTGCAGTTAGCCTATTGGATGGTCGAGTTCCGGTGGTGTGTGGGTGGGGTGGTTAGGCGGGAGCGGGTCTTTAAATCAGACATGTGCAGGACTCTTCTCTGCCATTGTGTTTATTGTATAGTTCTCACTGTTCTCTCTAGTTGTGCCTTCTGGCCAATATACAGGGCCAGATTTACTAAAGGTTTGTGTGTGCGCAAACTTGATAACACTCGCAAAAAACACATAAGCTGATGTGTGCACGGAGGATGGCACCTTTTCAAAAGTTAAAAAATAACACGTACTGTTCATTTGCTACGTTTGCCATAATGAATATGGAATTTGGGGCGTTTCAATGTTAATGTGAAAAATAATTGGAGGGGAACATGCAAATACATTAATTTACTAAGCGCAATGTGATCGATCAAGCCTAAAAGCTATTTCAGGTGATTGCGACATCATTTATATTTAATATGTTTGAAAGGAAGGTGCAAAGTGCCAAGTAGGCTCTGTTTGGGACTGAGATACTATAATAAATATATATAATAATACATCGGGAATAAGTGTGTGTGCTGGTGGATGAGTGTTGGGTAGATTGTTATTGGGTACTGAAGTTAAATGATTTTGAGTTAACTATAGCCTACCCTAAATAACAGCAATTAAAACATGTACATTATGCACACTTTTATTGGGGTCACACCCCAAAGAGAACATGGTTTATGTATTTTGATTTATTCTGAGATCGTTTTTGTTTTACCTAATGCATTTACATCATAACATACCTTCACATCTTTGCTGTAACTCGCCAATGTTTGTTTGTCTCTTCCACCACCACCTGCGCTTACGGTCAGACTGCTTTGCATCCCGACTCTCAATGGCAGGAAACCATTAAAACACGCAAACTTCTCACTCTTCTTCATTTATGCAATAATTCTTAGTTGATCACCCGTTACACATACTAAAATTACATGTGCAATATTATACAATGTCCACGCAATTTAGCACTCTTTATTTGGGATGTTATTAAATCCGGCTCAAAATGTCCCCCTTTAACAGCCTAAAGTAGAACTCTGTACAGCTCCCCCTCCACTTCTCTCTCACCGCTACTAAGCAGAAACCTGCTTGCAGCTGTCCACATACCCAAAGCCCCACAGCTACACACCATACTCATCACTCATTGAGAGCAGCCGTGTGAATATGTTGGGATTTATTTTTTGTTCCTGGTGTTCCCGGTCTACATGTTTGTGTTTGAGAGCCTGTTGGTTGTACCCAATTTAAGCCTTGTGAATAGTCACTTCCTCATGTCGGTTTGTTTTCTCACATGTCAGTGTTTCATTTAGCTTGCACCTGCGCTCACCACTTAACACATGCTACAAATACAACTATCAATAGGCACTAGGAAACTAACTCCTACAGTTGTGTGGGGCATGAAGAATATACAGTATTCAGTAGAATATATGTATATTCTATTCTATAGTATATATCTGCACAAGAGTGTTGTGCAGATAAAAATTCACAATGCTTACAAATATAAATTTTTATTGCCACACAAAAAAAAAGCGCCAAGAAATAGTTCTGTAGTCAACATTCATCATGCATAAGGTGTGGTCTGACCTTCAACTAACTCACAGTAGTAGACAACATACTCTCTTAATCTAATGGCACACAAACACCTCCCAACTGCAGCAGCTACTTCAGGAACAGTAGTTCACACAAGGGTTCACATTAAATATTGATGATCGATCTGCAGTAACAGTCAAATGATGTTCTTAAAACAATAGAGAAATAAGTGCATCTTCCGTCCCAGTACTTGAAACCATTTGTCTAGCCTCGCTGACAGCTAACTAGATTTGTTCCAGGTTCACGTAGTCCAGTTTTTGTTGTTGCTTCAGGCAATATTTACATTCGTAAAAAATATGGCCTGTTCACATGCAATGCATTTGTATTTGTATTTGTATGCTTTTTGCTAAGGAGGGTTACGCTGCCCTGGAAGAAGGAAGAATAACAGGTAGGTTAGGCTATTTAGTCCAGACTCAGTCGGACCAATATCAGGGAGTGTGTAAAAACATGCTAGGGTACCATAGCCTACTAATCACGGCTGTGATTCGGTTTAACGTTGCAGCTGGTGCCGAAGTTATAGGCAACCTACACTAAACAGCCGTGCAAGTTACAGTTCAGCATGCGCTGTTTATTGGGTAATAGGCATAGGATAGTAAGCAATAGGGTGATTTGTTTGTTTAGAAATTTTGTGGCTTTGCCATCACAAATGGTCTCGCAAATGTTGGCAAGCAACACATAAACGTCCTGAATTACTAGCTGTATATGTTTTCACATTAAGCACATTAGCTGGCCACCAGTCTACTTTGTCTAGCCTAATTGACTTCGGACAGGTGCAATGGGCCCGATCAACACTCCCGATATGTTTAACCCTTTCTCTCGCTGTGCTTTCGACTGGTAGCCTATTATTTATTTATTTAGTAGTGATACAAAATCAAATTGGTGTTTCGTTTCTGTGTGGGACATGTGTCGTACATGTACTCAGAGCCATGGCTATGCCTGTAAGTTACATATAATGAATATAACCTATCATAATTGCATCATTTGCATGTCACAGGTTACTGTAGCCTATATGTTTGACAAAATAGTGTAAACTGCCAGCATTGCCTGCAAGTATGGTTCTGTTGACAATCGCTTTACAGCTTGATCATAAAGTAGGCCTACATAACATTGTTCATACTGTGTAAACCATGAACGTCTAGCCAGTCTATTTCTCCCCTTGGTCCTCTCATGAAGAGTAGGCTATTCAAAATTTAACTCAAATGGTAAACCAATTGTTTGTGGAGATATGTTAATCTTTGTAGTGCGACGTTTGTGTGTAGTATTAAATAGACAGCTATCGATAATGAAACTCTAACTCACACACACAGCACATCAGTACCCTACGTTACTAGGCAAGACACTGCAGTGTAAGTTGCTTTTAGCCTGAACTAGCAGATTTTATTTACACTATTGATTTTATTTAGCCCCACTATTAAATTGAAGATCAAAACGCCACTGCCTATGTGGCCCTCGTCTCCCATTCTGATTGGAGAGGGATACACAATACCATTTCAATGAGCTACGGTTTCTAATCGTGTGCGTTGAGCGTTCAATTGTAGCTTCTTACCCAGCAAACAACCTCTTTTTCAACATGCTACTTTTCCTTTTCCAGTCTCCCCTCCCTCCCTTACAAACAAACTCAAATAACCACACAAAGCAGTGTTGAGCAGCAAGATTTATCTTCATCAACAGATGCGCCCACTCTATTTTGTCTCTGGCGGAAATTAAGCTGGAGAATGAAATAAAACACGAAGTAAAATTCAATTATGCATTATGCACGTTTTAAATTGCTTGTGTGTTTTATTTTTTGGGAAGCCAAATATCTTCCCTGAAGCTAGAGTGTCTACTTCAGAGCTTGTGTTAATAACATTCGTCAGGCGGATGCCTTTGTTTTATTTTGCTGACGAACCCCCACTCCACCACCACCTTGGTGCCTAGCAACCCCCTCCCCTTCCACAGCAGTTATCTGGACCGGCCAGGCACTGCAGAGAGACGCTTTCGTTAAATTACCTTGGGTAATTATCCCGGGGTGTGGCAGCAAACTAAGGGAGTACACCAGCACTTCACGATGCACCTGCCAGTCAACATTCTGTACAATTTGACGTCCAGAGCATATCTGCATTGTAACACAATTTGATAAGAAAATGTGTTGTTATGTTCACAGGCATATCATAATCACGACAGGCCCAGATGCAGAAAAAAATAAATTAATGTCTTTGAAGTGACTGCACGGCCGACGACACACCGTTTCCAAGAACGATTGGTTAGCTTATAACAGATAATTAAAGGCAACAATCTACACAGTAAAATGACATTATTGGGACAGCCTACCTGTGCAAATTGACATCTTACAATCTAGCTCCTGATGGCATGGATTATCCTCAAATAATTAAATAATTATATTTGACTCCATAGTCTGTCATTTACCTTTCAGATGCCAGAAATGAGAGGTCTTCCTGTAAGCATGGTTGCTCTGCTGCGGGATAATATCATGTTGGTGTGGCGTTACTTTGTATACCATTAGCGAGTTTGGGTAACTATAGAAACCCACACTTTGAATAAATGTATCCCAGAATGAATTTCATTATCTAAACGTGGTAGGTATTTAAACTATTGAATAATATGCTATTAATAAATATAATGAATTAGATGTTTTGTCACCACTGCACTCAGATATAATTATTCTTCATATTAATTGGCTGCGATGAAGCAGTTTCAAAGGGCGCCTGCTGCATGGTGGCAGTGGTGGCCTGAATGACATCCCGGGCCCCTGTGTGGCTGCACTGAAGGAGGTTATGCCGCTGGTTCTGTTATAACATCCACGCCATATTGTGGAGCAATAGAATAGCTAGATCTCAGTGATATTCTGTGTTGAAACTCCGCCCACACTGAATCTGTAAATAAAGACATTCTAGTCTAAAATCTAATGATGACATTCATGCTATTTTCATGTCGTCATGGTTGATTAATATTATTATGCTCCGTGTGCACAAACTATGAACATATTTGAATCGTGGCTCAAAAGGTTTGAAAAGCACAGCTATACACAATATTTTTCTAATGCATGGACATTTCAGGTCCATTCAGACCATTAATGAAATGATCTTGCCAGATTAACGCTTTATCCGCATCCCTATTGGCACCTTCACACGGCCAATGAGAAGTGGATCTTATCTGAGCTGTGAGCAGCCTATGGGAGCGCAGGCAGAGATAACGGACACCAGGTGAGATAAAGGTGAGCCGGTGGTTCCTCCTCTGCACACATCACATACTGTATCCGCCCTCCAGCTGGCCTCTGGTTCCCATGGTGACCATAAATAAAGAGCAGCGTGGAACGCAACACAAAGGTAATCATCGGCCTGCATCGCTGGGAGGAGCAGAGTGAATATCTCTCGCCACGGGAGCACTTCTGGACATCCCACCACGGCGATAAACAACTAAAACTATATTTCAAGTCACAGTGCCCCCCATGGCGGGGGTCATAACTACTACATAACTACTGCAGCCTCCCGATAACACAGCAAGGAGGTGCAGGAGAGGAGCTGCCCCTAGCGGCTCCATCTGAGCAAGGCGCAGATATGGTGATGTACCGACTAATAGACGGAGCTGACGCAGGCACAGAAAAGCCCCAGAGGAAGATCTAAATTGGATCTTTGCTCCTCCAGGCTGGGATGAATGGAAGAAAAGGAGGAAACAAGGTAGCAAGTCTAAGAAAAGGTAAAGCAGAAATACACCCACATACACAGACACACACACACACACACACAGCAGATAAGAGCAGATAAGAACAGTAAGGGAGTACATTAGAGAACACAGTAGGAAGTAAGAAGAGAACACAAGCGAAGAGAGGTGCATTCTGGGGATAGGACCAGCCGGAGACCAGCAGATAAAGCTGCGGTGATGTACCCTGGGCCGGGATATAGCCCATTAAGGCTCTGGAGGGGTTCCTTGGCTTGGGGGCCCAGCCCAGCCCAGCAGATGCATGGCCTCTGTCAAAAGCCAGAAGCCCTGCTGCGAGCCAGGGCTACAAGTCACCAGGTCATTCATCACAGTGTACAGTACACGCACACACGCGTAGGAAAGGGGGGCGCTGAGCTTCTCTTGGGGGGCGTTTGTTTTTTTGGCGAGTTTACACCAAATATTCATAACAAT
>JAODUH010013221.1:15301-28216 GCA_027564835.1 Typhlichthys subterraneus | reverse complement strand
CGTCACATAAGAGACCGTCTCTAGTCTCAGCCTCTTCATCAGCACTACGTCACCTAGGAGACCGTCTCTAGTCTCAGTCTCTTCCGTCCATTAGCAATACATCACATAAGCAACTCCGTGCTGGACGTCTGATACATTTCGTCGATATTCATTGGCTGTTAGGATTCTCACTCACAAGTCTGCATATGCGTAATTCCGGTGCAAATTCCGTGTTGTGCTTTATTTACTAATTTAACCTTTTCCATGTATTTTAAGCAGCAACAATAGTCCACTTATTTAACCGATTTATAAGACCTGCAAACTGCCAAATATCGTATCGTCGAGTTGCCTAACAAATTCCTCTGTGTAAATATAACGTTCAACTTGGCCATTGAGTTATGGAGTTAATCATCGTGCATGCCAATCAAAAGACCTCTTCTGTCAAGTAGGCGGGTCTTGATGCAGTTAACCAGCACTGAGTCCCAGTGGGTCTGCGAGACTATAACCAGACCCACAATTGTTAGGAACTACTTTTGGAAACAAGCGCTCGACTTCAACGTCATCACACATAGCTAATAGCCACCCCCGCTACTGCTGGTTACTGATTGGTCCACCATCCAGACAGAGTGGCTGTGTGAACGCATATCAAACAGGGTCTGCAACAGAAGCGTGCTGACTTTGGGTGTTCTGGGTTACGGCCAGCGACGGCAGGTGCCATGATGAAGGTGGTCGGCCAAGCGTGGTGGGTGCTGGCGGTTGACTTCGCGGTCAGACGTGTAGAGGAGAGAGCAGTGACGACACGCCGTGTGCGACACGGTTTTACCTCCTCCTTCCCCCGGCCTGCCACCGTCACGGAACGCGCTCTGTCATCATCGCACAAGGAGTGTGCGCGCTCACCTGGTTACCGTGGCAACCCGACCACGGTTTCCTTCCTGCCTGTAACGCCGCGAGACACCCAGTAAGCCGCCGCAGAAAGTGAAAGCTTTTGTGCGTGTGCCTGCAAGCAGACTGGCTCAACAGAACGTCGCGTTGAGAGCATTTTATTAAAGCTGCGATCTGCAACTTTTCAGCCTAATGTTTATGGTCGGTTACATCACTTACATCTCTATTTACAGTACATTTGTCACCACTTAAAGTTGATATAGGTCAACTCTAAAGCGATACATTGTGTGTGATTTCTCAGATATGACAGACATCAGTTAGCTATATCACTTAGTGAAATGCTGCAGACATTATTCGGACCAATCACAGCCTCTTATTGCTGATTTGTCTGGCGAATATACTGCAGATTGCCATGTCGGTTACATGAATTCAGCACAAAGCTACAACAGGTTTGTCAGGGGCGTTCATGGAGGCTCCAGTGGGGGGGAGCAGAGTGGGTTGCTGACTTTGGATAAAAAAAAAAAAAAGGAAATCGTACCATTTCCTTCTTGCAAATCTCATATCCCACCTGGCAGCTTTGACCAATGAGAGTGCCCTGGGGACTCATTTTTAGTAACTATGTAAATATAGAATGTAACTGTCTCAGACGAAAGTACTTTACAGAAGGTATATCAAATAGGTACACAACAGCACAACAAAAATACACAAAAGACACCAACAAATATGCTAAAGTCTGTGTTTTTTAAAAAGCGTCCACAGAATCCACAGTTCTCAAAGAGAGTTCCAGGGCCTATGAGTCACTGTGACAAACGCATGGAAACATCTTGTTTTACTGTAAACCGATTCCTGGGATGACAAAGACCAACCAGAGGTGCAAAGTCTCAGTATGGGCCTGTGCTGTCGGGAGGTGTGATACCTCAAGCCCCAAACAATACACGATTATTAAAGGAGCACTCTCTGATTTGTATCCGGTGTATTCTTGTGGTTGAAAACAGCATGACAAACACGCTGTTAAACATGAGTGCATAGCCCTCCTCTCCCGACCTCTTCCCACGCAGACATCCACACACTTGTGAACGGTTGTTTTGAAAACATAAACAGTGATCGTGGGCAGGAACTTTGGGTTCTGAGGGTGATGCTATAACAGAATCTGCGGAAAGTACCTTTCACTGCAACACCCAACAAGGTGTTGAAAACAGAAGACAATATAGGCAGCTCTTGGGGTTACTGTCACTTTATAGCATCCAGATCAAACGCAATGACTTAGTGACTCAAGTGAACCTCTTCAGTTGGAACGAGGGACAGCCTCACGAGGAAGGCTCTGCCTTGATTTGCCCACGCCACGCTGAGCCAGCCTCACGTGCAGAAATAGGAAAGAAAAAGAAAGATTCCGCTCGTCGCTTAACCACTTGTAAGGAAGCCTTTTCCCCTGACAGACGGCACGTTTAACTTTCATCTTTCCAGTAATGCAGGCGCACAATAGAGCACGCGCACGCACACACACACACACGCACACAATAGCCACTACCTCCTTTGCCAATGTGTAAAACTGTAACTGGCATGTCTGAATATCTCCATGGCAACAGGAATGCCAGCCCTGGCAGTGCCAAGAGAGCAGCTGGTGTAGAGCTTTACGGCCAGTCGAGGGCTGCACAAATTATAAGGAGCCTTGTTGGAGGCAAGTTAAAACAAAGAGGCTCTTGTTGTTCGGTGGCCTATATGCCGAGAACTGAACCCTTTTCCTGGAAGCCTTGCTCTTTCACCGGAGGTGTGGAGCACACGTGAGCTTTGCGTTTAGCTTAAACCAAAAACTAAAAGGTCAAATCAAAGTAAAGCGCGGCTGCGTTTGATAAAAACAAGGCCAAACAGTTTGTTTGGTGTCTTCCTGTGATGCTCTCTACTGTGAGCTGCTGTATACCAGTTGCAGGCACAGTGATGTCATTACGTCACTACAGTTGGCTCACTGTTACATTCTAATGATTTAAGCCATCTGCGGGGCAAAAACATGATTAATTAGGTTAGTAGGCCTACCATACCAGGCAATTAGGGATACAGCATGCTTTTTGTTTTAAACAACTACAAGGAAACCTTTTACCAAAAATAAATACAAAGTAAATAATAATTTAAAGAAATTTACAAGGGAAAACTATGCAGATCAAACCCCTGTTTGAGTTGAGGATTGAGTTTCTGAAAATGTTTAGCTTTTATTACTGATCTACAATTATATACAGTATGTAAATTAACAACATTTGATTTAAAGAGCTTTTATTGTGCAATAACAGCTTTGTTACCGTAGGCAGATTTAAATTAAGGCAAACTCCAACCAGGCTCAGAGGTGTTTGTTAATGTGTTATATACTTTCACAGCTACCACAATGATTTAGTCTGCTAGCTTTTATAGCATCCTCTGAAATTACCCTGATGGTTGCTATAGCGTTAAGGAACCTCTAAATGTGCTGATAAGGGGCTCAGGGTAGCGCAGTGATGAATTGGACTGTAAAAATGTAACGCACAAAGCAGACATAAGCACGTTTCATGTCTGACTGGAGCCAAGCGAAGTTGTCTTATTTTTATACGATGCATCTATGTCAACGGAATGGTCTGAAAAGGGCATTAATATTGACTCGGTAAAAATGCACTCGTTAGTGAAAGAGAAATGAAAACAAATGCCTATTTCTCTTTTTGCATTTAAAAACCACTACAGATCAATTATTAAAGGTGGGCTATACAATATTGTAAACATTAATAAACAACATGTACTATGTAAAGAGCGGCGTTATGGCGTCCTGAGCAGAGTGACATCACTCTCCCTATGAGTGTGTTGTAATAAGAGCTCCTGTGTTCTTGCATGTTAGTGCATGCGTCTGTGCGCGTGTGTTTATGTGTGTGCGTGCGTGAGATGCTGGTGCTTTAGTGTGACATCTATTGGCAGAAAGTCATGTATATAACCACTTCAAAAACGATATTGAACCTTTGTTAAACCCTCTCACGAATCGCTGTTTGTTTGGCATTAAACAAAACCTTGTTTACTATACAAACCGTGTGGTCCAGATGTAAGGAAATAGGGATGTACCTGTAGAGTTCAACGCTGATTTAAAACATCCCTCTGTCTGGCGTAGTAGTAATGAGCTCACAACACAACACAACACAGCAGTCCTTGGTGACTCATTTACCATTTATTTATTTATTTTCTCCAGGAACATCAACCCCAGGCTAACGCATCATCGACAAGCTATCCACAACCAATTAGCACGAGGGCGCTATTCGGTGATTACATTTCAGTTAGATCTGGGAGCACTCAGGATTATTCCCCAACAGTCTGACTCAGGAATACCCCTCCCCCCTAACCCCCACCCCGCTAACAAGACTCCATTTCTCCTGAGCGCATGTTAACCCTCCACTGCACACGCAAACAGCTTGTCGCTCGCCCGACGAGCTGAAAGCAGTGATCAGCATGTGATGCAAGACCTTGTTTAGCAGTCACAGTTCATTAGCCTTAAAATGGTGGTGGTGGGTATTTGATTGGCGGGAAAATGCACTTGACATTCCATATGGCTGATGCGCACTTGACATCATCGACAGGCATGTTTAGCCAATGTGCACACGCACACACACACACACACACACACAGAAGTGTCTGTCAGCAGCAGACAGGGAGATGGGAAAGGGGTGGGGGGGGGGGGGTGGCGATGGATTAGGAAGCGCTGCAGCCCCCCAATGGACAATTAGGAACAAGCCTGGACATGTTGGAGGGGGGTGGTGGGTGCTGCCAGCCATCAGAGGCCCGAGACGCGTCGCTAGAAATGCGTCCCCAGCAACAGAGTCGCAGTGCTCGTCAGTGCCACACTTGGCCCAGGCAGCCAATCTCAAAGCACTTTAGAAGCAGCCGTGCCCATAGCAACGCATCGCTGTGTGATCGGGGGTCGGGACGGGTCGGAGGACACAAAGGAAGAGGGTCACGAGATGAAATTAAATAGAACTTTAAAATGACCAGGCCAGACAAGACCAGAGCAAAGCAACAGGTCGCTGGTTCCAACCCCATTAACTCCTGACCAAGTGTCCCTGAGCAAGGCACCCAAACCTTCACTGCTCCTGGTGGTTGGATGGAGCCTTGCATGGCTGTTTTTTTTTTTTTTATTGCATTCTCACATATTGTAGGAGTGGTAACCTTAACACGTGTAATACTATGGTATTAACATTGAGTCAATCATAATTTAATCTGTGGAAATGTAACGAGATGAGAACACACACACACACGCACCAATTTCTCAACCTTATGTAATTCTATAGCTTCTAGTTCTGTGCTCTGTGCCTCCAAACCCAATTGCAAAGTCATTTAGAGAGGTTTCCCCTGTCAGGGGAATAAATTCCACCCCCCCCCCCCCCCCACCCCATAACCACAGAGGGGCTGGCACGATGGGCTTTCATTTGAAATGCGTTCCTACGGAGAATTTTAATGAGAGCTAAGTGAGGTGGCTTTATACGATGCAGGCCCATGCTGCTTCTACACAGTGGAAGAACTGTGTTTGGGGCATATTGGGAAGGCTGGCACCTGGACAAAATATGGAATCAAAAAGTGAAGCGCTTGACACCCACGTAGGTACAGTAAGGTATTAAGCCCACACTAATGTGTGCAATACTGTATCAAATGTATTCAATGACGCATGTTTGGCCTATAATTATATGTAAAAGGTCATCAAATATGTTAGAAAGTGCAAATGTAAAACACGTGATTTAAATACTAATACTAATACTACTACTAATAAATCATCTATGTGAATGGCCTCAGGGATAAATAACTGAACATATAAATGGTGAAAACATTTCGCTCCACACTGCTGCCTCAAAAACAATCTACAATGCTGAAAATAGGAAAGTGGGTCTAACTTGATATTTTCTGCTAATCTTTTCCATCCAGTAGCTGCATGAAAGCAAATTGTCTTTTCTCAAGAAAACGAGAAAAAGAAGAAGAATTTCCATAACCACACACCGAGATGGCTTGACAGGCTTTGGTTACCGCCATGGTTCTGTAGTGTACAGGTCAACAATAAGCGGAATTTTGAACCTCTGTACTTTTCTTGGTACAAGCCTTTTATAGCTCCCTTTCCTTCTCCTGGTTTCGCGTCTGACTGGCGTTCAAAGCGAGCTGTATCATTACAGAGTCCAGAGCATCTCAGGCGCGGGCCTGTGAGGTCTCTCGCGGTTGCCGTTACATAACGTTCTCCCTGCCGCCAGCGCGCTATAACGCACTAGCTAGCACGACCCTCGACTTGGCTTGGAGCCAGCGCAAACAGAACCCACTTTGTGCTCGCCGCTGCTTTTGGCACCAGCTGTTCGTGCATGACCTCAGCAGCTGACTCCTTTGTTGTACTTAAACTGGCCAACCCCCCCCCCCCAATTCAGCACGTTTTCTTTTTACGGTTTGATATGTATTTCAGGCCTGCTCACCCCCCCTCTCTCTCTCTCTCACACACACACTCTATCTCACATCTCTTGGCCCCCCTCCCCCACCTGAGGCTGTTGGAGACATTATTGTAGTGGAGGCGGTGATGTATGAGTGCAGCTGCCACCCACCTGTTAGACAGCAGTCAGGCCGCGCTAGTTGTTGCTACCGACCGACGCCACCAGCTATTGGCCGCTCAGCCATTGTACCTCCTCCACTGGTCTACTCAACCATTGGCTACTCAGCAATTGGCTGCTCAGCTATTAGCTGCTCAGCCATTGTTTTAATCAGCCACTGGTTGGCTACTCAGCCAAATTAATCTGTATCAATAGCAACGGTGACACCTGCCGTAAACACAGCGGCTGCGATGAATAGCACCTCTGTGTGTTAATTCCAATTGAATAATGTTGATGTACAGCACTTGTATTCTGGAGCATTGGAGGTGCTGTATTGGCCCACAAAAGGTGCATGACGTTATCAGAAGGACAATAATTGGGACAATAATTTGCATTGGTCCGCATTAAGTTAAACCTTTCAGCCTTAAATGAAATTATTTAAAACAGTAACATTTAGCTTCCATTGTGTTGGCATGCTTTACAGTGTACGTTTCTGTAGATGGATCTGTCTTAGTTACGATAATAGAGGACCTGCATGAGGACATGAAGTCTTGGTCTTGGCCGATTAATCAGGCAAGCTAGCTAGCCAATGCACACGCAGAACTCAATGATCATAACCGTTAGCGAGCACTTACCCAGCCAGTGAGCCAGTGAGCGGACAAACGAGTCGGCGTTAGCGCTAAGGTCAGGTGTCGTTTCCACGGTGACTTCATTATTTTTACCTACACATGAACAGGGAGATATGACCACATCACTCACTGGCTGCTGCAACGGAAGCATATTGATTTGCTGCCACGTCTAATTCCGAATTGGTGCTGAGTAGCTGCATAACAGACACGCTTGACAGCTTTATGGGGGCCGTCGTGAAGACTATACGGGCTGGCTATTATGGGCTGTCAGCTCAGGCTGGAGATGGGCTGCTGCTCAGCTAGTTTTCTTGGAGAGAAGGAGTTCTATTTAAGTGATATGTACTCCAGGGAGAAGCACAGTATGCTCTCTTTATACACTCACCCTGGCACCAATTCTACGCAGACAGTACACCATTATTCACTGTGGCCCTGCCTTGGGGAACATTTAGCTGGTGTCCAGAATGGATGAGGTTGTTTGTTACTTTAGCTCTTAAAGGAGACATAGCATCAACTGGCAGGCCAGTTGTATTTCTTTTTTAGTTTGAGTTTGTGTATTAATAACAAAACAATAAAATAAATAATCTGAGGTTCTTTACTATTATCTTCCAATAAGCACATTTATTGGAAAGTTTCCCTTTTGCATATTCAGCCACATTGTTTCTTCCATTATGTCATTATAGCATACAAATTATTATAATACCAGGGCCCTACCAGTCATAATACAAAATGAAATGTAATGTTTGTTTCATCTGTAGCCACTTCAGTAAAGTCATTTGCATACTGTACTTTCCACTCCATTCATTAGAGAACAATTACACCTGAATTACACCAAGAACAAGCGTGATGTCCCAGATGTATGTGGTTGTTACATCTTCACAATAGACAGTGATGTCTGGACAGACACGCCCACTCACAACTCACTGAAAACAATCAACAACTCAAAAGATTTGGAGCAAATTAATATTGGTCATTGTGTTGATTATTTACTTTGTCCATTTAGTGGACTAAGGGGAATGTATGTATGCTTAACTACTGTTCTTTCTTTGACGGAAACTTTGTTGTATGTTGTTTCATGCTACTGTTGTCCAGGTCTCTCTTGCAAAAGAGATTTTAATCTCAATGAGATGACCTGGTTAAATAAAAGTCAAATAAAAAGAAGGAACTGTTGTCAAGAGGCTGAGCGTCTTGGGGAGCATTTAACTGTGACTCCCTCCCACACACACACACACACACACACACAAGTGGTCGGTCACGCTGAAGCCCCCAATAACCCTTGCCTTGCTCTGACGTCAGCTGACTGCACCACGGCACCGACCCTCCTCCCCCGCAACCACGGTGACAGACGTGCATACGCCTGTCAACAGTCGTCATGGTCACGGTCGGTGGGGCAGAACCGAAAGTGAAAGTCACCCATGGCTCTGCGGGGGCAGCTGCTCCCCCCAGATGTTCCGCTGATGACCGCCTTGACCTCTCCCCCCCCGCCCTGCGTCAGTTGGAGTGAGTCAGCCTTCCACCGTCTCGCTCGGAAGAACGGTAATGCACGTGCACACACACAGGTGGGCATATGGGCTTTTCCTTGTACACTTATAGCATGAAGAAGGCGAGCGAGGGGAAGTATGTGTGTAGCACTTGTGGGTGAGGGAGAGAGAGAGCGAGAGAGAAAGAGAGCGAGAGTGTGGTTGGAGGGGGAAGGGGTACTGTGGCTTGTACAGGAGGGTTTTTGCTTTGTAATTAGAGTACTGTGTGTGTGTCTGTGTATGTGCACGTGTGTGTGTGCATGTGTGTGCACGTGCGTGTGTGCGTGCATGTGTGTGTGCGTGTATGTGTGTGCGTCTGAGAGCAATGCTCTGATCAAGGCAGTATCTCCAAGAAGCTAGCCTCTTTAGCGTCCGTGGTGAGCCATCAGCAGGTCTTAGCGTGCCTGTTAAAGGCCTGGCCTCGTTAATTACAGCTATGACTGATAGACGCAACTGAGGCCAGGCTCAGTGTCAGCCCAGACCTCTCTGACCAAGCCAACGGCATCAAAGCCGCCTTCTTTGTTTTGGTCTGTTAAAGGTATAGTCAACGAATGTAAGATAATTGTAAGATAATACACTTATCAAATTCAACAAATATCTCCTGGCATTTTGCTATCTTACCGTTCTTTGTGTGTGTTGAAAACATATTATATTCTACACAGCCCCGGCCCCGTAAATAGGAACACAAACAAATTGGCGATACCGCTCGTATCAACAAAGTTGTAGCACCTCACACCTCTCTCTTCAATGTCATAGGCAAGGTGCTCTCTCTCCAAAGCTCCACCCCACACATTGGAGATGCATTGCAAAGGGTGTTGTTGTTGTGTGCGGTCTGCACCACTTTGTTTGTGTTCCTATTTACGAAGCCAGGGCTGTGCAGACGTAATGGATAATTATTTTAGTACGCACAGACGAAGTTAAATTAGCGAAATGCTAGGAGATATTTGGTGAATTAGACAATAAGTGTGTTAGCCAACAATGACTGGGCAACTTTGATTTGTTTAGAAACTTTTAAAGCACAAAACAAAATAACATGCTTGTTATTGGTGTTCTGCTTGTTGCACTTCAATCACAAACACAAGCAAGATTGTATTACTGTAAGAAAATTTAAAATGTTGATACTTATTTGAGCTGCTGTGGGTCTTAAGGTCAAAAACAGAGAGAGTTCAATATTGTATATTGAATATGAATGAACCGCAATGTTGTATAATAGCCTCTAAAACTGAAAACGCACACCTTGTGTAGGGAGGTGCTGGCCGTTAAACTTCAAGGAACATTTTAAAGGAAGGTATAATAGCATGTAACATGAATTAATTATAATAGCCTACTGTGGGTTATTTAGCAGACGTATTATTGATAAGATAGGTGGTTCTTGTGCCCAAAGAATTACTTCCATATATCCCAGTCATATCTGGCATATACTGTATATATTGAACACTATACTAAAGGTATTATACTTAAAAAAGCAGGGTTAGAGACATTCCTCAACGCTCCATTATTGACTTTGCGTTAAGCTAAGCTAATGTCATTTCTGACTTCTGAAAGCTGTTATGACGCATTACCCATGCGTCATAATGCCTAGGTAGACACAAACGGTTTTCCAAATGCTTTACCTTATTTCACCATGCTAAATTATTATTTTGTTGTTGCTATGCCAACCAGTCACCACATGTAGGCATATTTGTCTTAGGATGCCACACCTATTATCCCTGATAATGCCCCATAATGCATCACATCTTGTTGCCTGTTATGTGCCTTTTTTCTCCTCAAAACCAAACCTTTTTGCTTCAACGGGCTATGTAAGCTCTGTAGTAGTAGTACCCTGTCACACAACAGTACTTGGAAGAAGTCAGAAAGCTTAGGTAAAGCTAGTTAGCTTAGCTTAACGCAATGCAAAGCCAATGGAGTGCTATGCAATGTTTCTATCCCTGGCATGGGTGGGACTTGAATACGCTCCGTCTCTATACACTCTGGACCTGCACCCATAGAACCCCCCCCCCCCACCCAAACACACACACAGCTGTCATATGAAACACAACTGTCCAGTAGCTGGTGGGGGAGAGGTAGAGAACAGTGCAGGCCTATTAGCGTTTTAGCATTGAAGGTGGAGTAGAGTGAAATGACAATCACAGTTGTTTTTGTACCACTGGGTCTTTTAACTTGGCTTTTAAACCTGTCTGAGCTATTTTTATGTTGCTGTGCTGTTCTATTGGTTTTATTGTATTGTATTGTGTTTTACTGTACTAGCACCTAGCACTTTGTTGTTATAAATGTGCTTTATAAATAAAATGGATTAGATTGGGTCTAGCCAAGCATCTACCTTTCCAATCCCCAAGGACACATCTCCTCTCCGCCTCTCATCGGATGACGCGCGGCCGTCTGGGTTGTCACGGACACAGGACGTCACGACGCGCGGGCCGCTGTCTGGGGGCATAAATCGCCGTGGCAACAGAGCTGGCCAGACAGGGCAAAGGGAAAGAGTGAGTCACAGCAAACAGCCGGTGCGTCAGGGGCAGATACGACAGCGTAAATGTCAGGAGCATCATCTGAGATGTGATCAGGATCAGCAGGGATCATATTCACAGACAGATGATGACCACCACACCTGCAAGGGACATATTGTATTTGTATTATTTTAATTGTTTTGTTATCAACTGATTGATTTATTTATTTTATCAAGCGCAGAATCATTTTGTGAGTTGTTTGATGATCGTTTACATTTGCAGAAGTTGGCAGACGCATGTCTCTTACATGTAGTACATTTGTGAATAGTAGGACAGGTCATACACCAGCAAATGTAAGCAAACAATATAACATTAGAATATTTATGCATCTTGTCATCATGTATTCTACCACGGCAATATTATTAAATCAAATTAATTAGCTAATGGCCTAAAGTACTTAATAATGCAATGCTTATATCATAAGGGCAGAAAAAGGATGAAACTAGTTTGACATCATTTTCCATAATTAGTACAGAACTGATGATTTGCGGGAGGATATTTTTAGACCATCACTAGGTTTGATAGGTCAGAGATTTCGGGCTCATTCATCAAGGGGCCTCATTTGTTAAGTGGTTTTCTGTGATTTGTACTTGAGTACATGAGTCTTAAGATAATTTCAGAGGGTGTGTGCTTACGCTCGATTCATAAATGGTGCTGGAATGGAAATAGAAAAAAACCTTACTTACGCAGAAGCCCATTTATAACTTACGCATCTGTGATCTGTAAATCTCATTATCTTGACGTCTATATGATTCTCTCTCTCTCTCCTTTTTATGATTAAAGAGGATGAAATTATTTTTCAGAGTTGATTAATGTGATTTTGTCTATTGTCGCTATAAATGTTTTTTTTTTTAATTCTCTCTCTCTCTCTCTCTCTCTCTCTCTCTCTCTCTCACAGTTGGTACAGTTACTTATATTGCCAAAGCAGTACAGGATGAAAAGGAACAATAAGTAAAACATTTCCAACATTTATAACATATAGGACATGGCCATATTCTTAAATGAAACCTGATGCATTTTCTAAACAATACAGATGATTAAGATGTATATTTCCCTCTTCATGTGTCAGGCTGCTACATGAAGCCCTGCTAGGTTACAACACTCTTCATTTCATCTGGTAACTCTGTAAAGTCTCTCAGAGAGACTAAACTCTCTCTCTCCTCTCATGCTTGTTAGATAGAGGGAGATACTCCACTATACGTACAGTAGCGTCCCTACAAACAAGCAGCGGCTGGCGGTTTGAGTCACAGCATTACACTAAATACCTGAACTATTATCCATCCATCCATCCATCCATCTTCAGCCGCTTTTCCAGAGTCGGGTCAATCAGAGAGACTCTTCTCAGCCCAAGAGCACACCTGAACTAATAATTACTTTATTATTAATAATAACAAAATACTGAATGCATTTCAAGTTCTACACTGCAGTTGGAGCATCTTACGGTATATTCCAAACATGACAGATAATGTATGAGTATGAGAGGGAGTACACAATCACACACACACGGATGCTACGAACAACACATCTTGGTTTATTTGCCCGGTGGATGATTCAACTGAACGCTACTCGCGCTGACCAGCCACCTGCTCTGACCTTGTGTAATCCAGCGTAAACACGCGGCACCATCAGTGAGGGGGCAGGAGGGGTGGGGGGGTCTGATAGGCCTTGGCCAAATATTTGCAGCTCTCGGAGCCCCGTTTGGTTTCCCGTGCTCCGTGTTAGCATTTCAATGACCCGGCGGGTCAGTGCCAAGATGGCGGCACGTGTGACCATGGAGCCGCCGTTGCCAGACAGATAAGACCTGGTCGGGGGGGGGGGGGGGGCCTTGTGGGGGACAAGAGCAGGG
>JAODUH010013221.1:0-11673 GCA_027564835.1 Typhlichthys subterraneus | reverse complement strand
TGTTTTGTCACCCCCCCCCCCCCCCCCCCAAATTGGGTATTGGAAAATACCCAAATAATAACATAATCGAAAAGAGCCAATCATCTGCATTAACCTATTTAACCAATCGTGTGGCTGCATTGACGTAAACCACCTGCCTATACAGTCTTCCTAAATAACTTCCCGGGGGGTTAGATGGCTGCGAGTGGGAAGACTTGCCTATAAGGACTTTGACAACACAGAGATTGTACCTGAAAGAAAACACTTCCTGTTAAGCAGACGAGCGGCCTGCTTTTTAACGTCCCCGCCACATGTCGCTGAGATGAGGAAAAGCATGAGCGTGCACGCTAGCCTTGTGTAGCGGCATTCATAGCCTCTGCAATGGAAACACTGCGGAGGAATTCAGAGAACGCGGCTTCTCAGATCAGAGCAGCTGAACATTAACCGCGCTGAACTCTGGTCTCTGGGCCCGGACCTCAGCTTCAAGGGTCCCGCAGGAGTCAATATCAGCTAGGTCACAGCGATTACATCACGCACGTGCACGCACCTGCGCACACACACAGCTGCCAGTATGCTGCAGTATACAGTTGTAATACCTGACACTTGTTGACTGGTATAAAACACATACATACACACACTCACACAATACCCATGCACACACACACACACATACACACACACACTCACACCCACATTACACACACATTCGCGTTTATTTAGACATGAAAGGTGATACGGGCAGCCTTGCTAAACGTGCTCAAAGGAACAGCGTTCTCACAGTTACATAGTTTTCCCCTAAATGTAGTCGTGTTGCAATCGCAGGAACGGCACAGGAGGTACAGAGACGCTCGCTTAATGGAGTTTGTTTTAAGTATAACTTTCCAAAACATAAAAATATCTTAAACTTTTTACCAACTTAACCTTAGAACACATTTCGACCAGTAAAGACGGTCTTTCTACAGACACATTATTGCGCTTTTGAGAAATAGCGGTTAATTCATTTTAATATATATATTTATCATTTCATTTATTTTTACCGATATAAACATGTGCTCCAACACACACACACACACACACGCATGCACACAGTACACATCAGTAGGGACTAGGAGCACTGCCAGTGGATGTCTCTCCTCCCAGACGTGTTCTACTAGCAGTGGGCAGGGTTTGGGTGGCTGCCATGTTGTGGAGGGATGAAGGGGGGGGGGGGGACTCAGCTGTGGGACTCTGTCACTGTCACAGGGCAGGAACGGGAGGTAAGTGGGTTCAGTGGGGGGGGTGTGTATGCAGATTTACGGCCCGGGAGAGAGCACGAAGGCCCTGTGCCCCCAGGATGTTCCACGGAAACCGGAAGAACTGAATGCTCTTGAGTGTGTGTGTGTGTATATGCACGTGTGTGCATGTTTGTGTGTGGGCGGGGCCAGGGGTGTGTGGGCGTGGTGAGTGTTCAGTGCGCATTACATCCCTGCCCCGGCGCTGACCACGACGTGCAGTCCTGCGTGTGCACGTTGCGTGTGCACGTTGCGTGTGCACGTTACGTGTGCACGTTGCGTGTGCACGCCGGAGGCACAGAGGACCCTTCATGTCTCCTCCTCGACGGGCGAACACAACCAGCCATTCATGGTCGGGGGGGTGGGGGGTGGAGGAGGCTCAGCACGTCACGGCAGAGCACATGGCTCCCCCCCCCCCCCCCTTCCCAAGCCTGTCTCTGACTGGTGATGGGGGGGGGGGGGTGGACACCAAACAACTGAATTATTCGGTCCAAATAATAGGAGCATCTTCATGCCTCCCCCCCCCCCCCCTTGCTGAGGGGGAAGTCCTGTTTCCGGAGCGTTCTCTGTTGAATCAGCACATGACTTGACCCTGTCCGAGCCAGCGTCAGGACACTTTGTGTGAGAGGACAATGGCTGTATGGTGGGATCGGCGCCAACATGAACACTTTCCACGTTCACGTCGTTTGACCGGCGAAGCACCGTGCCGCTGTGACGTCCACGCCAGCGAGGAATTGTCCTCGTTGAACTCTGGCGCACACGTGGCTCTCATTTTAGCTAAAGTGTTTGTTTGTGGACGTACATGATTCTACCCTGCCCCTGCGCAACTATATTCATCCCCAACAAGAGACACTACTAGATTGGAGATGCCTCACACCAAACGCACTGAAAATTATAAGCCTCCATCCAGCTGTGGCTCCCCGCCAAAGGAATGGGTTTGAGGCCGAGGCCGTTCTGGGACTAAATCATCACTAGGCTTTAGCCCATCAGATCACTGTGCTGCTATGAACCTATTGCCAGGCCATTTGCCCACAGAGAGGGAGAAAGCCTGCTGGCTCCACTGTGTCTCCAGTTTGTTCAATGAGAACGCCTTATTGAATAAATGGCCCAATAAAATGAGCTGATCTATATCGGCAACTGTGCGCATTATTGAATCAGGAACTCGTGACGTCACGCGGACAGAACAGACGAGCCTGACCAAGAGAAAATACACTGGAAGAGCCTATTATCCATTATCTAGAGTGAGACACCCGTTGGACAAAAGCTTATTGAGAGAGAAACAATTAACCATGTCACTGAAACTCGTTGTTCATGGGGTTTCCCCGCCCCAACTTGATGAAACTATAGCATGTTAACCATTCACATTCTGACATATAAATACATCTCTCACAGAGCTAAACCGTCTCGGTCCTGCAGTATGGAACTGGCCACCAGGAGGCAGAGTCACACAAACAAGCATCCTCACTCACACACGCACATGCTTGATTCGTATGTGTGCGTGTGTGAGTGTTTCTTTAATCCAATCGTGTGCTTTCATTTCAAACTGAAGGCACGATGCTTTACAGCACTGCTTGGGAGGAGCTCTTCTGAAATGAGGGATGTTTTGGCCAAATTAGGCGAAACACAAACTTAGCAATGCATTATGGTTTAGCAAGGCATCAATGTCACCCACCACACAATATGATGGGAAGGTGGCAGCCGGTGACAGTGCCAGACTTAAAAGTCACTGAGTCCCGTCAAATTTGTGGAGGGAGGGGTTGGTGTGACACTTTTTATTGGAAGGTTTAGCATTCAATCAGTACAACCCAGACAATCGTCTAAGGAAACGTCAGGGCTCTATCTCTACTCTGTGCAGTTGCATGCTATGGATGCAATGGATGTGGCAGAAATAGCACCAAAAATAAAAACACCATTACACCATTCTACACTAATTATTATGCTGTCTTTGGGCAAAGGGTGCAGTCAATGTATCACCAACCTGTTAATTCATGGAGCTTGTGACTCAAAAAGGTGGAGAACCACTTCTCTCAAGAACTTCAGCTCACAATGTTCTGTTTCAAAATAAAAGCACTTTCATATAGTAACAACAAAAATCAATAATACAATAACTAAATGAGGCTATGCCGTTGTACACATGGTGCAAAACAGATTCACATCAGTAGAACAAAGCAGAGAACACATCCACGTCGACTCTAGAAAGCTACTCAGAAGTCACTTTCACTGTCCACTATGTCGGGAAGTTACACAACACGAGAAGAAACGGGTATTTATTTTAGGCTTAGGTGTGCTCTGCATTCTATGAAGAGGTGACAGACTTCATTCCTAGAAGTATCTGTCTGGCGATAAAACGCACGTTTTAAAAAGTTATATATCTGCTGCAGTGTGGTTTCCTACACACCGGGCTTAGAATAGCTGCGCTCCCACTAACAGGTATCTCTTGTGATCTCGTCGCGCGGCGGGTTGGTGCTTTGCACCGTACTATATAGCGCTGTTAGCAGGAGACGCAGCAGAGCTACTGATAACGCCTGCTGTTCCCTGCATGTGGCGGTTATACCAGCTTGTATGGGGAATATGGCATGTCCTGCCATTACGATTAGTCCTTCAGCTTTTTATCCAGAGTGACTTACCATGAACAGCTATTACTAAATAAGGTATTACTATTAGCAGTCAGGGGTCAGGCGTCTTGCTGAAGGATTCTTGCCACTGGTGCTCAAAACACAAACATAAGGATGGATACGGAATTAACGCTCCAAACGTACTGATTCATAATAGTGGCTCTTTAAAGGTACAGTCAGCGGAGGACCGTGGAGCGATATTCTTTTGATTTGAGCTCGAAGTTAGCAAGAATGACTGACCCTGCCTTTAAAGTTAGGTAACCAAACATGCGTTTCATAATATTCCAGTTTTCGCACTAAACTTGCTCTTTAAAGTCGGGCAAAAGGCTTGTGTTTGGCTCAGCTGCACGGTTTAAAGGAAGGGTCTGTCATTCTCAAGAATGCTTGCTAAGTGAGGTCAAATCAAAACTCCCTCAGATGCTCTGCCCCACACATTGAAACGTATTGCGAAGCCAAGCGGCATTGTTGTTGTGAGAGGTATTGAACACTTTGTTTGTGTTTCTATCTACAGTGTATTATATATTGTAAGCCTACAATTAGCTTACAATAGCTAACTAACCTTTAAAATATCTTGACAAAATTTGACAAAAAGTGTATCATCTTAAAATCACTGACTATACCTTTGATGAGGTTACGTACAGGTTGGTGGCAGGCTATGGCATTTCTTTAAAGTGTCAACATCATTTGCAGGGTAGCATATATTGTAAGTTCATTGAGTTTAAAGCTATGGCTGACCAAATATGGGGGGAGCCCCAGACAACACTGCGTTTTGCACACGAGAACAAGGACTTCCCTAAACGGTGACACAGAATGAATAAGATGGGGGAAATAAATAGTTAATTATGTACAGACGTTTTCCACCATCAGCCAGATTTTCCTTTGAAATCGAAAAACAAAACTTTTAATTAAACGTCCTTTTATTATTACCTGTAGGACAGAAACTCAAACTGACACTTGCATTCTCATAAAACCAGCAGTGGTTCTCTTGTTGTTCAAATGTGTCTTAAAAGAAGTGTTAGTCATTCTCAAGAACGCTTGCTAACACAAACCAACCACACTCAGAAACTCTGCCCTACACATTGAAACACATTGTGAAAACAAAAGCATTGTTGTTGTGAGCGGGTGTTCACCATTTTGTTTACGTTGCTATTTATATGCTATTTTTTCAGCGCGCACAGAGAACGGTAAGCAGAATGCGAGAAGATATTTGGTGAATTTGACAAAAAGTGAATTAGCTACCAATTAGCGTACAATTGCTGACTATACCTTTAAAACAAAGTGGTGACGTCTGCCATTGACTTGACAGGACCTCCAGTCTGTACGCTTCAAACGTCCCAAGTGGAACATAAAACTAGCAAGTACATGCTAACAGTAGCGAAAGCGTAACATTTCTGAGGTACTAATAACGTAAATACATGCTCTTGTTTGGTAGTGTCCAGATATAGTAATTTCGCCGCATTTACAAAGCCAGCGGTAAGTTAAAGTGTCAAACCCTGTGTATCACCTCACCCACCCACAAATAAGTTGTTGTCTCAGAGTTGCACACGATGCGGACAGGATAAGGGGTGAGTTACTATTACACACACGCATTTATGCATTTCTTATTTCTCGAGCTGAACAAGGGGATGCCCAACAGCTACTCTGCATGTCACAATAACTTCCCCATCGATGACTCAGAATGAATAAGCTTGGTCGGGGAAAGGGAGGGACGGTACAGTAAATGTACAAGACTTTTTCAACAGTATGAGTTAACACCTGTAGGGATACAGGCATGTAGTTGAAATAATCACATTTGCATAAAGGTAATTGACATGTTAATGTTTTTCATGGGTGCCCTCCAGCAAGTCTCAAGCCTTCTTCTAGCAGATGTGCATCCAGCCAAGAGTTTCAAAGCATTCCTGGACAGAGGGAAGCTCTGTGGCTCCTCCCCTGCTCACACAGGGTTAGAGGGAGGCAGAGTTACGAAGCCTACTTTGTCAACGCCGTAATCTACCCTACTCTGCCTCTGATTGGCTTGATAATGATGTTTGTCACATTCGCTAACCCTCACTTTTGTTTTAGCAGTTACGTTTAGTGGGTAATGAGTTCAGGGGTTACTGAGTTCAGTGGTTAAATTAGGGGTTAGTTTACCCTGTGGTTAAGGCAGGGTTTGAAGAAATCACAACAAACTCCCTCAGAAGCTCCACCCCACACATTGAAATGCATTTCAAAGCCAAGCTGCATTGTTGTTGATTGAGGCGTTTGCCACTCAGTTCATGTTCCTATTTAGGGAGCCTGGGCTGTGTGGAAGTACCAGATTGTTTTTTGCAGCATGCACAGAGAACTAGGGATGGGCAATAGTGTAAATATGATTCCTTTTGTTGCAATTTACTGATACCGATACTGTAATAGTAATTTTGTCATTATTAAAATATTATCACCATTGATGTGTTTTATCACAGTAGTCATATAATTTGATTTACAATTCAAAAAACACATTACTACTTTCAGGAAAACCAAACAGAAATACTGCATCTTCGCATTTTGTTAAGTTAATTTAATTGTGATTTCCAAGACCTTATATGCCTATTGCCTTAAAATAGAGTGCATGTGGTATTGTGTGCAAGGCACACTTGATGCTCACGTCACACAGGTTTCCATAGTCATGTGACACAGCCTACAGATACCTGGCCCGTGTCACAACTGTGGAAAACTCACATGTGAAGAACTGAGCGTATAGTAGGCATGTAGGCTACAGACTGCGTTTGGGAGCCACCCACGTTTTGTCATATTTTATTATCGATACTTTAAAAATGAAATGCTACTAAAACAGTATAAAAGTATCGATCCGGCAGTATCGATTTGCCAATCCCTATAGAGAATGGTAAACTAGCAAAATGTGAGATTATATTTGGTGAATTAAAAGAAAAGTTTATTAATTTACAATTAGCTTGCGCTAGCTGACTATACATTAAAGGGGTTAATTTACCCTCTGGTTACAAATATTAATCACAGTTTAACAGCTTCATATAATTGTCATCAGAAGCTTTTAGTCTAGGTGAAAACTAGCGTGCAACCCCTTAGTGGGCCTAAAGAGACATTAAGTGCTATGCCTTTAGGCTATGCTATGAAACTGAATCAGCAGCGATTAGCAAATAAGTGTTGTACTGTGTCACACTCTCCTTGGTGCTGCAAGGCACAATTTGTAATATGTTCTTAAAACATCTTGGTAAATAGACTGCAGTTATATTGCATTTAGAGTATTTTACCTCACATTCACACACCGATGGTGATTGCTGGCAGCAAGGTGCGACCAACCACTTAGGAGGTAGGGGGTTAGGCATCTTGCTCAAGGATGCTTACAGGTAAGTCCCACAACGAACCCACAACCTTCCGGCTAGGAGTCCAACACCCAGACCACTGGACCATACTGCCCTGTGGTTCTCTACCCTGCTAGTTTGAGCAGTTTTACAGTGGTCCTTTAAACAATTACATTTGTTTAATGATGATGCATTATTTACACGCACGCACGAACGCAGTAGCAGGAGAAAGCAGGAGTCCATTCTGGAAGTTTTTCAACAGCCTAGTCATAATTCCAAGTTTAATGTCAAGCTAAATTAAAACCTCAGCAGCAAATTGCAACGCTGCCACGACTCTCGTTTCACAAGGCAGGAGTGGGCCGATCTTACCAGCAGAAGCTTTTGATGAATTGCATAGTAAATACATTGAGATGAATTATAAGTAAAGCATGCGACAGCCCCTGTGCTCTTTAGCCGTCTCGGCAAGATGGGCTGCTGCCTACAGCGCTGAGATCCCATTTGGTCATATCCTCGGTATTCGCCAGAGCGAGCCAAGCCTTTGATTAGAGATCGCTGTTTAAAATTTACATTGGAATGTTATAGCCTTTCTCTGTGCCTTCTTGTCTCGTGTTGTTTTAAGGAATTCTTCTTAACCAAACAAAGCGATGGCTTTAAATGAAATCAAACTGGTTAGCCCGGGGGGCGGAGCCGAGAGCCATTCCTGAAAAGTACTTAGCCATGTGTGGGCGGGAGGATCAGTTGGACAGGAGCGAGGAGCAGGCCGGTGTTTGGAGGTTTGGGGTTGTTTAGGGGTTAGCCTAGCTCTGCATGACTATTGCTCCCAGATCAATTTATTTGGCTGAGAGAACAGTCTGGCTGACTACAGTCAGTCCTGTTCACATTAACGTTTTCACAGCCACCCTGCTGGTGGTCCAATCAGGGTGGGTTAGTGAGACGACAATGAAGTCAAGTGTGTTTCTAAATGGTGGTAGAGATAAAGGTAAAGGTGCTTTTATTGTCACATACATATGTTGCAAAATTCATCCACTGCATTTAACCTATCCCTGAAGGGAGCATTGAGCAGCCACTGTGCAGCGCCCGGGGACCAGCTCCAGATTGGAGCCAGTGTCTCTGGTCAATGGCACTGGCTGGAGGGTGAACCTAACATGTTTTTAGACAGGGAGGGAAACCAGAGCACCTGGAGGAAACCCACGCAGACACGAGCCGGGACGATTGGGGTTCGAACCCTGGACCTTCTTGCTGTGAAGCCACAGTGCTATCCATTGGGCCACTGTGTTGCTAAGATAGATGAGGAGATCAAAACAGTTGTAGCAATGCTGATTGCTTAAACACTTGTTTCAAAATTAACCAGATATGTAGGAGGCGAAGACCCTGGTCACCAGGTGCATTGTGGGTCTTGTTGCACCAGGCATGGGGGGGGGGGGGCTCCAGCACAGTCACACCGCAACAGTAACCCCTCCCCCCGCCCCCCCACCCTCCACACACACACACAACACTCTGTACGCCTGAAATCCCTTTCCAAAATTGAGAAGTAGACTTTCATTGGCTGTTAGCATTGTCACTCACGATTCACAAAGTCTGTATGTGTGACTGCGGTGCGACGCTAGTGCAGTAGCCTAGTTTATATACTAACTTCAGTTTTAGTACATTTATTTTAAGCATCAACAGTAGCCTACTTATCTAACAGAACAATAGCTGAAAACAGCCAGAGTCGTGTTGGTGCGTACCTCAACAAACTCCTCTGTATATATTTAACGTCCTTTGTCATTGAGTTACGTAGCTGGTTGTTGTGCATGTCAATCAAAATACCTTTCCTGCCAAGTAGGCGCAGTTAGCCAGCGCTGTGACCCAGACTTTATGTAAGTAAAGGCTGGCTCTGCGAGACTACCAAGACTACCCAGCCTCCATGAAGATGGCACCCCATATGACAATATGTGAATAAAATTATGTTTATTCTTTTGTGTACGCAAAATATTGCTTGTGTACGCATAATATATTTATTTTTTGCACAAATCGGTTTATAGAAATTAAACAATGTTTTTTCAATGGTGTGACAGCCACATCCTCCTATTTAATGTAATATCACTTTTAACTTTTCACATTAGTTTGTGCATAATTATCATCCTCCCATTTGTTTCTCGCTAAAATACGCTGAATCGCTCATAGGCTTAAAATGTACATTTAAACTTGTACAACTTGGACCTATACAGCCTATAGCAGCTCACCTGGGGATCAAACAGCCTACAGCTCACCTGGGGACCTATAACACCGTATAGCTCACCTGGGGACCTATACAGCCTATAGCAGCTCACATGGGGACCTATACACCCTATAGCAGCTCACATGGGGACATATATACACCCTTTAGCAGCTCACATGGGGACATATATACACCCTATAGCAGCTCACATGGGGACCTATATACATCCTACAGCTCACCTGGGGACCTTTACAGCCTACAGCTCACCTGGGGACCAAACAGCCTATAGCTCACCTGGGGACCAAACAGCCTATAGCTCACCTAGGGACCTATACAGCCTATAGCTCACCTGGGGACCTATACAGCCTATAGCTCACCTGGGGACCAAACAGCCTATAGCTCACCTGGGGACCAGTCAACCAGCCAGACACAAGCAGTCATACAAATAAGGTCTGTGTCCTTCTGTGGCCATTTCTGCCCATGATTCTTCTTCTAACTTGCTGGTTCTTTATTGTTCTTGTAAAATGATTTAACTTAATACGATGAACTCTTACGGTATGTTTGGTTAGAAGAACAAGGCGTTACCTCGGTTTTGTGTTGTCTTTGAGTAGACAGTTGCTGTGTGACTCAGAAAACACACTACAAAGCAAAGGACATTTGAAGGTACAGATAAATAAAAACCAACGGCTTTGCTGATCGCTTGTGGAATGAGTTGACAAAACATTTTTGACTTTGTTAATATCAGGAAAGTCCCATGCAACTCAGAAGGCAAACTCAAGCTCAGTAATGTTGTGCTTCATATTGCAAACTGGTAGGATTGCACCACAGTCCTATGTATATATTATAATTGTAAAGAATTTGACAAAAAGAAAAAAAAAATTTGAAAAAAGTAACGGTTCATCGCCCCTTGTCAAGATGTCGTTTATCTTGATACCACAGGTTCCGCTTGCATACCACCAGGGCTTCACAGAGCCCAAATTTGTGAATGAACCCCTTCCATTTTTGGCCTCATTATACAGGAAGATGTTCAACAAAGTCTTGTTTCCTCTTTTAGTTCTGTAAAGCATTGCAGTTATTCACTTCTGTTTTAAAGATCACTTCTCAGTCTCACTGTGTTTTAACCCATATGTAATTTGTTACATAAAATACACACATGAATAAAAACTCAATAAGGTGTGTTGCTCCATCCATTAAACTGTTTATTAAAGGACAGGCATTTTCAAGAACTTCTTGGCAGGTGACTGGACAAACCGACAGGATTGTCGTCGCTTTACACCACACCTATACTACACCCATAGCTGCGAGTACGACGCTTATTGGTCAGTCCCATTGGTGGTTTGGACTCTAGTGCAACAATCCAAGCCTGTCCAGACTTAGATCTCGCGGCGAATCCAACTGAAGCTCACGGTGAGATCAGGATAGTTTCACGAGGCTAGCTGGTCACAGCCATGAGATTTAATACTCTCCGAGATCTGCTGCAATTCCCTTTTGACTTCGCATCGGACACTTGCAAAGGCAACAGGTTGGCTAACGTGTGGATCAAATACAACCACATCAATGTCTCAGAGCAATGACGTCCATGGATCAGTGGGTCTCTTCTTGAAACTGATAAACACAACAGATCACAGATCAGATTGGCTTGGGCTAAGTACTGTTGCTGTGTGATACAAATGGGTGTTTATCTGAAGTTTATTTGATCACATTTTGGTGTGGTAGCTACGGTGTTCTATTTGGCACACTTTGAAATGCTAGTATACTGTATGGTCTATAGGCTAATACCCTCAGCAATGAAACAGGTTTATCACTGTATTCTAATACTCGTCCTAACATAACATAAAGGTAAACGTTTACCAGTTTGATCTACAATGATGTTGTTACCATATACTGTATATGCAGTCTGACATGCTTATCAGGGAGCTTCCAAGCAAACCTTTTATGTTGCCGTGACAACTCTTTAAAAGTTACTAGCTCCATTTATTACAGAATGTTTTCCAGAATGTTTTTTCTCACAAATGACTATACATTCATATTATTCAAAGCATGATCATAATATTCTCTAGCAAAGACACCAAACTATTTTAACGACGTGTCTACACAGAATAACATGTTTTTAACAGGGCTTTTTATATCCAAAACTGTATCAAAGACACATAGATGCATCATCGCAGACTGTGAGTAATGCTTTCATAGTTCCTCTTCAATATGGCAACAGCAGTGTTGGGCAGTAGCGTTGCTACAAGTAGCGAAGCTACTAGTTAAACTACATTTCTGAGTAGCGTGGCGGTAGCGGCGCTGTTTTCTGAATCAAA
>JAODUH010013210.1:0-28230 GCA_027564835.1 Typhlichthys subterraneus | reverse complement strand
ATCAGGTGTGTTGGAGCAGGGAGACATCTAAAACATGCAGGGCTGTGGCTCTCCAGGACCAGGGTTCCCTACCCCTGACATAAACCTACCATTAAAATTATAGACTGAAAATGTATTGGTCAGTGGGCAAATTAAATCAAACAAAATCAGCAGGGGATCAAATAATCTTTTTCCTCACTGTATATACTATAGTATTGGCCATATGATTAAACCAGGAATATACATTTTAGAAACCATATCCAATTAAAATATAATATTAATGACATTTTCAGTACTTGAGTAGGAAGGAGTCTAGATATCTCAACATTTTGAGCAAACTTAAAACCAAACTACAGAGCCTGACCAAGACAATCGATACAATACAAACTACAATAAAAACAGTAAATTAAAACACAAAATACAAAAGGTGAATGTTGCAATTTATTTGTTCTAAATAGAAATTCAACTTTGCAACCAAATCTTTGGTGGCTAAATATTTTGAATTTGAAGCAAATGTGCTCCTTGGTGGAAAAGAAAGCATAAAGCCCTGCTTTGCCACACAAAATTCAGTGAGAAACACTGATGTCATTGTTTTAAGCAACATACATGTACTCCTGATTAAACTCTTCTGTAAGAAACTAAAATGTATTAAAGGAAAAATCTTGTTCATCCAGTATCATTGTCCCAATAGACATTTGTCCAATGCTGGGATTATCATTGTCGCCATAAACAATAGTTTGCTGCCCTGTATTAGTATTAAATTATGACATAGTGTTAATATGGGGTGAATTATGTCACAACAATGGACAATGGATTTGGCAAGTGAATCTTTTGAGATATATGGCACCTGCGTAGCTAAACACCAAAAGCATCACTAGTCAGTAAACAAACCTCTTAATCGTGCTCCAGCTGAGTTTGGATCAAATCACTCAAAACATTCAATAGCACCTACGCCTATTTGGGGGCAGAACACAAAATACCTCCTGTGGAGAGATGGAACGAGACAGAGAGAGATGAGGGTCTTTATCTGTCCAGTACAAGAGGAGAGGATGTGAAGCAAACAAGGTTTCCTGTTCCAAAAAAAAGTCTAAGTACAAGTGGGATGTTCACAGGTACTGCTTTGAAACAAGTGAGGCCTTTCAAATAATGCCAAGTGCACGCTACCTGCCATTATAAATCCTGTACAAATTGATGCACTGCTCACACTACATAGTATTCCGTCTTATCTACTGTACGTAATGGTGAGCACAGCAGAGCACACACATTACAATATCTTTAAAGTGTAATTGCACCCCAGCTCTGAGACTGACTCAACTCATTGCACAACTTTGGAAAATGCTAAAACGTACAGTAGTCAATGAGCTGAGTGAGGGGATGGAGCACCCATTAAAATTTGAATTTGATCATGCACATGCAGACAAGGAATACCAGCCAAGTCTTGAAACACGTTTTATCAAATATGACATGCAGATCATAAACATTTTTTTAAAAACAAGGATTTTGTCTATATTAACGTCAGCATTTATGCATATATATCATCACAGTACAGTCTTGTTTAGTTTACATCTCAAAAAACACAATGTAGCGTACAGTTACACTTTAAAGCTAGAACTACAACACAACAATTTTTGCTCGTGTGTGGGAGAGTTTGCTTATCATAATGAAATTGCCAGGTCGCTGGTTGACTCTAACCAACCAAACCCGATCAACTTTTTCTAGCGATTAAAATCTTGAAACAGCGATAGACAACAATACCTTGGTGTAGTTCTAGCTTTAGATACAGTAGAGGAATCACTAACAATGGGAATCTAATCCCAGTTTAATTTATTGAAATTAAACTATGCGTAGACTACTATTAAAATGTAACTGCAACCTAACATTTTTATTTAGGCTGTAAACAAAATAATAGTTAATGGTTGATGGTGTTAATATTGACAATTAACATTTTAACAGAGCCAGTTAAAGGTTGATAATTACACATCTGTTCACATCTGCTTGGTTACAATAATTTCAAGCATGCTTGAAAATGGCAGGGCATGTTTCAATACCACATAATCTGCTTTTAAATGTTAAAACTTAACTTTAAAGTAGAAATTTACTAATAAGGTAGAACATTTTCCCCCCAGCATTTCCCAGGTTTTTTTTTGGAAAGGCTGAATCACTTTTGAAACTGACTCTTAAAACCTAATCTCATCTGGTAAATGTTGATAGATGATGGATGGATGAATTAATGTGACACTGAGGAAGGAAGAGTGGGAAAACATCCAAATGATTGGAGATGGCAGCCACAGAAAGCAGAGGTGACATTAAATAAGCAAAGGGAAGATTTGAGTAGGAGATGAAGATAAATCAAATTGCTTGGAGGCTTGGTGGAGAAGAAGCAAATCATGAGACCAGTTTTCTGTTTACAGGCTGAACTATCATTTGACCCATGCCCCAAAGAAATGTGATGACTACAGGCTTGTACATGCCACACTAAGGGTGAGCACAATATGGGGAAAAGTAATATCTCGAAATTCTTTGGCTGAATGGCGATACACAATATATATCACAATATGTTGTATTTGGGTATGTACTAAAACACATCTGTGTACTATTCTGTTGTTTAACTCATTAACAGACAGAGAGCACAGTCCCTGCTGGAGCCCACCAATAGAATTATAAGGCCTGCACCAAATACCTGTTCCACTGACTGCACATGGGAGACAAGTTGAAGCACATACAGAAGGCAATGGACATCCTGCTAAGCTATCAAATAAGTCTAAATCGGAAATATTCCACGTACGCCAAACTTTAGTTCGAAATTTACGCACGGTTGATACATGAGGCCCCAGGAGTACATCACACATGACTTTGTTCTGTACTGCATAGTAATAGACATGAATGTGTATGCAGCTTTGCTTGTCCACAGATCAGTTGTGCAGGCATAAAATGCCTTCTCTCTGAGATGCTGGGTTATGAGGTCTCTAGTTTCAGTGTTGATTTTGCGGATCTCTGTGTAAATGAAATAATGTATACTTTGTATCTGATATCTGGGGTTAAAATGCTCAAGCATTAAATTCAGTAACAACCCTATCCAATTTCATTGCTTCATTTCAGTTATCATATTTTCTGTGCCTCTGAAAAGCTTCTGATATGGTTGGCTGTACATGTGTTTGGTGGCATCGCTTCTGCCTCTCCTGGTCAACATACTCAACCTGGCCGATACTGTGAAAGGAAACAAAATTTCAGTCATCAGGTATTGGCAAAATAACTAAGAAAACAGCAAAGGCCACACATACACACACACACACACAGATTGATAATCATTGCGGTCACATAGGCTAATGCCCGTATTTTGAAAGTCAATAAACTATTTAGTAGCAAATAAATTAATTTATAATGTCAAAAAGTATATATGGTAATGAAATGGTAATCTAAAAAAATAGAACAATCATTTGGTGATCAAATTAACCTGGGCAGACGTGATCGATATAAATGACTCCACTATACAAGCTATTTATATTACGTTAGTCTAATCACAGTAGACTATTGTAAGCTACAGAAGCCTTTAGCATTTAGCCATTGCAAAGGCGTTATGGAACATAGTTTGTTAACAAAAATAATATAATACTATAGGATGAGGACATAACACTTGGACACGCTGTTAATGTATGTAGTATAATGCGAAGAAACTCACCTTGAATAATAAATCTGGATGTCTGTCTGAGGTGCTTCTCTGAGCAATTGAAGCAGCAGCACATGTGTATGTATGTATATATGTATATACTGTATGTTCTCGTGACATCCCTAGAGGTGACATGATTACAGTGTGTGTAATATGATCATGTTTGACTTTTCATAAAATAAAATAGGCTATGTAATAGGTTTCTCAAAATTGTGACATGGTCACATAGGCTGTACTGTATATATTTCCACTTAATGTTGTATATGATATTATTTATAATGATGTAGCTAAAATAACATGGGAAAGTGTTTTCGAAGTTACTCGAACGCAACTTACCAAGGATACAGTCTGTGAGCGTTCGCGGAGGTATTATGATAACGATAAAAGAATGTTTTAATTAAAGCTTTTTGGAACAGGGCAGCTACGTGTCTGTGTGGTTAACTGCACGATCAGTGCAGTGCAAATTATTTTAGCAACTTACACCGAGTGTAGGGGACAACAGTGTGTGCAACGCTAAGTGGAGAAAAAGCTGCCAAAATTATCTGCTGTGCAATAGTGTTCAACCAGCTTAGCATTGTTATTATGAAAAGTTTGGTTCATTATGAAACTATGGCAGAAGAAATGTAACTTTTGCGAGCCGCCATGGGATTGTCAATGTGTGGGAAACACTGGGTAATGCTCTCTAATATGTTTTAAATGTTATATAGATATTGAACTTAAATCATATTAATTGCTAATTATATCCCAAATCAAATTGCAATATGTCCGAAAATTTGCATTTTCCAAAATCATTCAGCCCAACATTACAGACTTCAAAGGACATATTATTTTCATAGTAAGATACTGTATTTTTGATGGCCGTGTTTGTTTTTAAATATAATCTATTGTCCCCATAGCAATAATAACCAACAATCAGAATTATTGAATTAGATTTTTGCAGCGAAACCTACACTAACCTGAAAAGCTATTACAGAGCCCTGGTTAGCCGATGAGCCACAACAGCTGTGCTACTGTAATAGGTAGTCCACATGAGAGCTAAGCTGTCGCTCACTCGGTTTTGGGTTGGCATACAGTACTGTAGAAGTACGTAGTAGTTCTGAAAAAAAAATCAACCTCTGTGGTATAATACAGAACAAGGCTATATACTGACATACAGTAATCACACAGGGATAAAGAACAACCAATGAAAGATCACTCACATCAACAAAACTGTATTACAACAACCACCTCTATAAATATCACCTCTGTTCAAGTAAGCTTTCACAAACTGTCAATTTGCTCCATAACAGAAGAATATCAAGGCTAAATATGTCCAGGAATAGATTCATGATGTAGGCACAGAGCAGAAGTTAACTGGTTTACCCTTTAAATCTCCTCCGCCAAGCACTGTACTGATGGGAACTGAAGAAATATGTGGGAGTGACCTTTGTGAAAGTAAAGCACTTTCATCTGAGTGTTTAAAGGTTGGTGTTAAGGTCAAGTGCATGAAACTTAAATAAGACTGACTGGTTACCATTGGCTGGAGAACAGATCTTGTAAGAGTTGTTCTGTGACCCGTATAAGAATCAAAGGGGGCCTTTTATACTCCTGACAGTTAAACCTGTTAAATCTAGAATATTGTATACAGTAAAGTTTATTAAAATGGAGAGCACTTAAAAGAAAAGTAGAAAAAGCAAATGGAAATGTCCTGTCAAAATAGGTAAGTCTCTGAAATGACATTTCAAAAGGCCAGACTTCCTGAGAGGCATTGACTCCTGCATTAGGAAGGACAATCCAAATACAATACTGTAGCATCACAGAAATGGTCCTGTGTTTATACCAATATGAAGAACAGGCCTAGCTCACGTGTTTTACATCTTTGGAGATGATGGGGTTAAGGTTGCATTCACTGTAATCCTAAATGATGTCAGTCAATATACTTAAGTGGTTTCAACAGGAGAAGAAAAAAAACTTATGTTTGGCTTTAATGAGTGTTTCAGGGGAATTCAGAGATCACAGATCTGTCTATGTACAGATTAACCACATGGCATATAATTAAAGTACATTGTGTCAGTGAATGTGGGACAATTAATACATAAATAAAAGCATACTGAATCTCCCTGTCAGGGGTATCTCTTCAAGCCACTCAATGCAAGTGATTGATGATTAAACATCATTTGGTGACTAGTCTACTCATCAAGGGAAATTATTTGATTATAGCACAAACAACCTGTGATCACATCATTAAAATATATGGCTCTGCCATAAAACCAACTGTGAGAGACAACTGTGGGATACCCAGTTACCCAATAATAACAATACTACGCTCATGTATAGATTCAAATTACTAAATTAATATTCAATACCAATTGTCATTGACATAGATTAATACAATTTTTACAATAAGCAATAGAGGTAGTAGGCTTTTAACAAGCTAAAGTAGTAGGCATCACTTATAAAAAGTGATGCATTTTAATGCAACTGACCAATTTACACTGAGGTAGTGGCTTTTAACTCAGAAATACAATTACATGTAGTAAACAAAGTACATTTACAGTGATTTTAGTGTAGCTGATGGATGCTACTGTAGCTCTGGTTTTGCGGCACATGGGATAAGAGGGCCTCCCAGAGGAGACTCTAATCAGCGATAGTGTCATTCCTCACCACATAACACACTGTATTCAACCACACTGCTCAAAGTGATCATTTAATGCAACAGCCATGTCTGTAGGGGCATTCACTGTATACATATGGCAACATTCTGCAATTAGAAAATGCTAAACTGATTGATGCTCAGGGTATTACTGTAGTATGCAGTACAATAATCCCAATAGTGTGGCAAAAGAGGCCATTACAAATGTGATATAAGTGATGTAGTGTTCATGTCATCATGTCCTGTGTGCCAATAACCCTCCTCGGTAACAGCTACTCCAGCACCCTTGGTTACGCTAGAGAGAGACTGGAGACCATGGCTCCATAATGAGGGAATACAACAGGCTGACTGAAAGACCAGAAAAGAAGGATAATGAAGAGTAGGAGATTGACTTGCACAAAGCTTGGCAGGTAAGAACGGCAAAATCAGATTAGAAATTGTAGATTTCCCCCTCCCCCCTTTTTATGCATTCAGTTCAATACATACTGGGTGTAGGGAATAAAGAGTAGCCTGCACTGTCTGCTCTGTATTACATCCTAGACCCCCCCCCCCCTTACATAACAGTTGTTTTCTAACTTGTTTGACCCGTGACCCCCAAGGAGACCATGCAAGCACCTGCAAGCATAAAAGAGGATCTATTTCAGGGGGGATGGTCTAGCATAAACCACTTATTTTAATAGCATAAAATAATTGATTGGCAACACTAATTTAGGAATGAGCTCCCACTGACACTTTTGGAGGGGTTTGGGGGAACGGGGGTCACGCTGATGTAAATTGCTTTGATTATTTTTTGTTGCTGTTCACCAGTGCAAATGCGATGTGCTGTGGGCAGCAAGTGACGTGAACACTTAGCCCTGTCTGTGAAATTATATTCTATTAGAACCAGGCCAAGGGAGTCACGTGTCACGTGGCTGGGATGTGACAGTGACGGCCTAATGGCAGACATGCTGCTGCCACACTGTGTTAAATTACAGGACAAGACCTCTGACAGGCCCTTGTGTGGCTTGGTTAACTCCACGTAACGCACGCACGCACACACACACACACACACCTCCACCAAAATACTAGACCGACGACTCAAATTAATATAATTACAGTGCAAAATCAAAACTGTGGGAAACTCATCGGTATTAAAGGCAGGGTCAGTCGTTCTTGCTAACTTCAAACTCAAATCAAAACAGAATCACTCCACGGCCCTCGGCGGCAGCGGATCACACGTAGAAATGCATCGTGAAGCAAGGTGCAGTACTACGGCAGTTGATACGAGCAGCGTTCGACACTTTGTTTCTTGTTCCAACTTACGGAGCCAGGGCTGTGTAGTACAGTTATTTTTTCAACGCGCACAGAGAACAGTAAGCTAGCGAAATGCAAAGAGATATTTGTTGAATTTGACAAAAAAGTGTATTAGCTTACATTTAGCTTGGAATAGCTGACTTAACCTTTAATAATGATTAAAATCAATATAGATGCCACTGGACCTCTCAGTCTCTCCCTCTACTTTCATGTCTAATGTATGATTCAATGGAGAGCGTTTGCACGAAGCAACACAGACGGGCTGTGGTGGGGGACGCCAGATACGCGGAGCCGTGGACAGCATCGGTAATGCGTGGCACCAGGTGCGACAGACCAGTCACGACAGAGCAGTCACAGGCGTAGGCGACGCAGTGACAACACGTGGTCCACTTGGCAAGCAGCACACAAATGCCCCCGCTTGACTATAACAGCCATATATTGCTGTGTGTACGTGTAAACAATGTGTACACCAGTAGTTTGTCTAAAAGGGGAATTCCAGAAATCTGGCAATTCTCCGCTGTCACGATTTCATAGATTAGAATGTAAACGGGGCCCAATTGAGAAAACTGTCAAACTCACCCGAAAAGTGTCCTTCCAATTTCAGTAGCGTTACTGCTGTAAAAATACCCCACAATTGGGTTTTGAGAAATTGGGTTCCTGGAAAAAAAAATAATAATAAAAAAAGAAGCTTTGGAGCCTCTGGCCAAACCAATGTGTCTTCATCCCTCAATGTGTGCCTCTGCCTCCATAGTTCACCTGTTCATGGCCTACATGTACATCAGAGTATTTGTGGATCTGGAAGGCAAACCCCTTTCAACCTTAAACCCCCACACCCACCCCGAAGGCATGAGTCATCACTCCACTGTTTCCAGTCTTTTGATATGAAGCAACTTGTTGACACACTGTGTGTGTGTGCGCGTGTGTGTGTGCGCGTGTGTGTGTGTGTGTGTGCGTGTGTACAAACTGGAAATGTGGTCTTCGCACCAATACGACAGCTACTTCACATTTGCTATTAGCTTCATCACATAGTTTTTGTTTTAATTCATAGATCGTCATTAGATGTTTGATCATCTACATCCAGTATGTAAACAACTATACATACCCAATATTGAAATGTTGGGCTACACCCTCCCGGCCTTGTTAGTGAAATGCCACTGCAGGTGGTATTTCCCTCTGTAGAGATTGCAGCTCTATGAAGGTTATACTTACTGGCAAAATTAAAATCCAACAACGTAACTAACAGAATATTTAAAACTATTCCTAATTACCTTGTCATCTTTGTAAAATGCTACTTAGTAAAACGCTGCGCTTAGTAAAACCACAGAAATAGATTTATTGTAAAATTCTAGCAGAAGCAGTACAATCTCATTGCCTCAACCTATTCTATCTAAATGAAGGAAGAGTTGTGTCCATTTGTTCTTACAAAGAAAAGATGATTGTATGCACTGCTAGTGACAGTCTTCAATTTTATCCTTTTATACATATTGTGAGGATGTGACAGTGCTACATGCTACACTTCGATATTATCATCATGGTTTTGCATTAGTATTCCATTAACAGCGCAAAACAAGATTAAATCAGAAACGCAGCTGATACGGAAACAACGTTGCTCAAAATCAAATTAATGGAAATGCTGCAGATTGTGAGGAAAAACCTTGTTGCTCCTCAATTCCTTTGTTCCGTATGAATGTAAATTAGGCAGGAGCAAATTCATTTCCCAGCTCTCATATCAGCCAGATAAGGGAACACCTGTTCCATTAAAGAACCCACAAACCCACAGCCAAACACCCTGCAAGACCAGACATTGCTTTCCTTCCGTTTACACTTTAAAGCTCCAATTCATCAGCGCATTATAACCCAGGTAGAAGAGTCTGTTTGACATGATTATTCCTTGGAGACATTGATAATATCTGCACCATCACAAGGCTAAAGCCTGGAGGAAGGGTTGGAAATGGATCACAAGACTGAATATATTATGTCTCTCTCAAGTAATTTGCTCAAATTATTTCTTATTAGCTGACGTTTCCTAATACTGTACAAATACTTTGAAACTGTCTCCTGACAGGATAAAAAAAAATGTCAGGAATAAACAGAGCGCTAAACATAAATAGATGAAAACCAAATGAAGATAAAACAAATACAAAAACACCATAGTAGTAGTAAAACACGTCACCACACAACCCATGTATCACTTCTATTGAGCTGTGCTCAGCACACACGTTTTATGTTTTGCAGCATTCATTGATTGAATTGATGCTGAAACAGTAAACTAGTTAAGAAAATCTGGAGGGTCATGGATTAGAAAATGCACTAAATACTTTATGTAGCCTACCCATCAACAACCAGCTCTCTCTCCTCACATCCTTGCACTTACATCATCCCTGCCTTATTCATTTTCATTGAAAAGAAGAGATTCTCAAATGTTTTGCCTCAAGCCCCAATACTCTACTACTTCAAAATTATTATTTTTCTCATGCAGCAGTCACTCACACCCCCTCACCCTACTTAACACAGTCTCGGCTCCAGTGATAAACAACCGATTTGCCGTTCTGCCATCAATCAACGTCTTTGTATCCTCCATCTCCAAGGCTCTCCACGCTCTTTCATGCAGTCTGATTTACTCCCCCCCCTCCTCGCTGGGCATCCCGGCTTGTTCTCTTCCAATTGCTTCCCAGCTAATTCTCTGCTGCGTCAGCTCCCGCCGCCTGTCCCCAAGCCCGTCTGAACTTCGGGCTGAGCAACGCTTCCTTTTCACAACCCCTCTCTACCAACAATCCTGATTTGTATCTTTAAATAAGTGTTCATCTAACTGAGAATTGCGAAGAGCACCTTCATTATCAAACAAATCAAAAGAAATGTACTAACTTCAATGAGATTAAGCTGCAGAGTTCAGTACCAGGGAAGGGAACGCAGCCAGAGAAGAAAGACAACATCAAGTATTCGGAGAAACTAAAGGATTTTCCATGACCAGGGCTGCTGTTTTTGCTTCCTCAGCACACTTCGGATGTGAAGGACATTAGGACTGTTCTGTCACACTGCCTGACTGTGATAATCACTCTCAAAAGACTACTTAACTCTTCTTTGTTTTATGAGGGCTGGGTTTTCTGTGGCCCAGTTCCGTTACTAAACTGACTATATCTGACATTTTATGCCACTAGATGTCACACTGGAGCACCATCATCTCAGATAAAAACACGTTTTGTTGCCCCCCCACCACCCCACTGCACACACACACACACACACAATGCCGTAAGCACGCATTCATAGTGAAAACCAACAGAAGAGCTCAGATTGCAACATACAGAGGGAGTGTGATGTCATTTTTTGCTTAGAATGCAATTACTCCAATTTATCGAGAAAATAGCTGTCACGGTCCGCCCCCCATTGCCCTGGCTTTTGTTTCTGTTCTTTTCGCCTGCTGTCTTCCCCCGCCCTTCTGATTCCCTGTGTTGTTTGTGTATTGGTTTCACCTGCTCCCTTACGTTCTGTCCAATGGCCTGTGTTGTCTTCATTTATAAGCTCTTGAGATGCCTTGTGTTCGGCGGTTCATTGTCATTTTGTCCTTGTCTTGCTTTCATCATTAAATCAGTGTTCAATTTACCCTGCTGTCGTGCATTTTGGGTCCACCCGCCAGCAGAACCTGACAGGAAGTCTGTTTTGCAGACTGCCATCTTTTTTTCATCAAAGTGGTGCAGACCAAACACAACAACAGTATCCTAAAGGGGTTTCTATTGTCACATACACATAGCAACATTCATCTGCATTTATCCCATCCCTCAAGGGAGCAGTGGGCAGCCGCTGTACAGCACCCGACCTCCTGATTTAAGCCAGTGTCACTAGTCGGATGGCACTGACTGGAGAGTGAACCGAACATGTTTGTGATAGTGGGGGAAACCCGAGCACTCGGAGGAAACTCACGCAGACACAGGAGAACATGCAAACTCCACACAAAGGCCGGGACGGTCATGAGAACAAAAGTAAGTTCCCTGTTTCGATTGCATCCGAGGTGTTGAATCAAAGGCGAGGAAGGGGGGCATGCAATGACGGACAGGTAAGCCTCATATAGGCCTACCTGCAGCGGACACTTGTTAGTGACTTCTGGGACTGGAAGATCATAGTCTGCAATAAATGTACACCATGTAGATCCAAAACTTGGATGACCCGCTTAACATTTGATGAGTTGCGCCACGCTTTGTCATGCTTGTGGGGATCGTTTCCAACTGAGAAGCGCATATTGCCCTGTCTTTTCCTGGCTGCTCAGAGTAGTGAAGTAATGTTACTTAGTCTAAATGAGAAATACATGTTTCCATTGCACTTTAGAAAAATAGTGCTTTATCAAAGTGTCTGAAAAAGGCCTTGTGCTTATTCAGTTTTTTTGAAATTCACGTTGCTAAGCTTTTCCATTGCTCTATTTTTAGTTCGCAATTTTAAAATGCATTTAGCAGGGTACTGAAAAAATTATATTAACAAGTATCTTCGGTTCTATTGTTAATGTCTTTTTATTTATAGTAACTTAGATGAGTTTACATTGTTTTGATTTGTATAATTCAGATGTCCTCTTACGCACCACCAGAGGAAGCACCAGTTTGAAAACCTCTGCTTTAGGGCAAACTAAATATTGTCACCATTGCTTGTGAGCCTTTCCTCACAAACATAAATTAAAACTATGCTTTTAGCACTATCCCCATTTCCAATGTTTTGCTTATCAAACTATGTCCTTAATATGCCAATAAGTATTAATTATCATGTCATAACAAATAAATTACATAGACTTAATACAATGTGGTAAATCCTGCCAGCAATTTCCAACAGTATCTAATAATGGTCCAGGCGTGACAGCAGAGTGATGTAACTCATAAATTAAATTGCATCAATAAACAATCTTTTTACAATCTGCACGTTTCACATGTGTCATGAGTCGGATAAATTAACATAGCATGAATAATAGCAAGCAAACAATAAACAATCCAGACAATGTACAAATAACATTGCTCTGTAGAAGGATAGCAACCTACAATATGGACTTGAACACTGACTTCCATGTCAGGACATCTCTAAAACAGTTATTCTGAAGGAAGCATATGCCAAGCACCAAGAGGTCAAAGATGAAGGATTCCAGCTATATTAAGATTAGACAGCTCAAACAGTTAAAACTCAGAATTACCAAAAAAAAAAAAAAAAAAACAACGCACTGTCCAGAAAAGAAACTACAAAGAAAACAGTTGGGCTAGCGCCAAACTGCTTTGGAAACACTGCTTGCCTATGGGAATCATTTTTAATTACATACAAATAATGACACATTTATTTCCCTGAACACCAAATCAGATAAATAAACCATTCTAATAACAGCGCTGCTCTCTGAGATTGAGCCAAACAATTTAGAGATGATGTGCATAAACATCCTACCAAACGCACTCTAGCTCCCCGGCGTCTCCAACACTGTGATGGGAGAAAGACTGGAGAGATGACTTCCAGAGAGAGAGCGAGAGAGAGAGAGAGAGCGAGAGAGAAAATGAAATTGCCAGAGTGCTTCAAGAATGAAAAGGTGAAATTGAAATTGCAAACAGCAAGGCAAGGCGAGATACATTACAACAGTATCTACTAGAGTGTTAATTTGATAGAGGCGTGGAGCTGCTCACGCGCTACTTAAAAACAGCCTCTTTCATACATAGATATTGAAATGAATAAACACTCCACAAGCCGCTCCTCGTCATCGTCCAGATATGATGGCACAGTGGGCACTACAAACTGAAGTGGTCAAAACACTGTGCAGGGAAAACATAATAAACCTGGGGTCACAGAGGCATGCATTTGTCTGCGCAGGTGTGCTAGTTTCTATTGGCTATAGCTTGATATAATTTTACCCCTCTCAACGCATTCTTTGAGAGAGAGAAATCCACCCACAGCACCACTGTCCGTGTACTGCAGGTAAAAAAAATGTAAAAAGCTACTCGAATGCAGAGGGCTATAATATTTGTTTGGAAGCCAATATAAATAAATTATGGAAATAAAGACAGTACTTGACTTTTTGCTTAAAGAAACATGTTCAACAACTGAAATCTGGTTTCGACACTTTCGTCTCTATAAAAGAGGATGTGGCAGTTCTCCATAATAACGTGGTAGTATTGATGTGTGTTGCCATTAGCACCATAAACACAAGCACATTATTCTATTGACCATCAATACTAGAACATTACTAGACTGCATGCTTTCCAACCGTCACAGGTGTGGAGGGAAGCAGGAAATAACTTCCGTTTTGAACAAATAGGCTCATTCTAACAGTTAATTTTAGATCAATAGCTTTATGGGCTCGCAAAGAAACATAACTAAGGGAATATGGTGACAGTGGAGGTTTGGGGTGTTGACGGCAACAGACACCAATGGGCAGGTGTACAGTATCTGTATCCACAAGACCCAAGATGCCCTACCCGCAATCTCCTGGCCGGCCAAGTGTGACCCAGCAGAGAGAGAATGCTGCTTTTGTACTACCGCTGGAGGAGAGTGTAGGCAAAAGGTGGAGAGAGCAACAGAAGTCACAAACGGTGCTTCAGGTACCTCGGGTATGCAAGGAGAGGGTCAGGTGACTTTGGCCCATGGTGCGCAAGCAGACAGACAGCAGCTTTGAGTTAGCACGCTGATAGAACATTTCAAGTCAATAGTGCTGCTCATTGTAGTCTATTAAAAGGTACAGCCCATCATTCTGGAGAATGCTAGTTGATATTTGAACTGATCAAAACAAAAACATCTCTACCGATATTCAATGCCATAGGGTGCTCCCTCTGAAGCTCCGCATTGCAAAGGCTATGATATTGTGGTGTGGTGCTGTCTGCACCACATTGTGCTCCTATTGACGAATCCTGTGCCGTGTAGAATCACCAGATTCTTTTTGCAGCACGCACAGAAAACGAGCAGCTAGCTGACCACAAGGAAATATTTGGTCATTTAAAAAAATATAGAGTGTATTATAGTAAGCTTACAATCGCTTACTATAACCTTTACTGTCTGTTGGCTATATAAATATCGAATTATGTCCCATGGTCTTCCTATCGGATTAGTTCATGTGTGTGACTATCAACACTTATAAGGCCATGAACAAATCGTGTTATGCTACTGTATGTCAAAAAGGTTAATCGGGTTAAGTAATTAACCCGACGTTAAGTGAGTAATTAGAAAAGGCCAATCAGAGTTTTACATTTTTAGTAACTATGCAAATTGACATATGTGACCATGTTGAAAAATAATTAAAACCTGGCAATTCCATAAAGCCAATTTATAAAATGAGTTTTGTAGTCTCAGCAAAATGTATATTCTGAGAAACTCAATACCTCTATACATTTCTGCAATCCACACAGAAACAACAATAAAAGTGCATACCTCTGGGAAAGCTCTCGCACATTCTAGTCATTATTTTCACATGCTTATTTTACCTTATATATGTGTGCCTTCAATTGGTTACCACACAATAGCTTGTTTTTCTATCCCATCTGGCAGCTGGCTGGTCTCACTGAAGATTCTTACAGCCTACACATAGTCAGGCAATACAGTAGTGACATTTTACCAGCCTTATACATCCATGAATTGTCAATCTGATTTTGTATGCTACATTTTCTATAAACAACGAGTCACTTGTGTTTGTCTTATGTTCAGTAAATATCTCTTTCAAGTCAGTCTTTTGAATAGCTCTTTAAAACCTTGTAAGACCTATGGCGGTAAAACAAACAGCACTTAGCTCTCCATAGAACACATTTGCATTTCTTTTTTTAAATACTTTTTTTTTTATTAAGAAACATTTGCATTTTATATTACATCTACATTTTATATTGAAGAGCTAACATTGTACATTTATATAATCGCAGGTCTTACAGGGTTTTAAGAGCTGCATATTACTGTATTCCGAATAGCAGAGTAGTAGTATAATCTATTCCAAACGGTTGTAAACGGTTAAACCCAATTACTTCCTGGTTGCATTTTGCTGCTCATGCCCCAGCTACTGTTGTTGCCAAATGTACTGGTGATTGGTGTATGTATTCTACACAGCTACTGTACACGTTTTGTACAAGACAGCTACTGTACACATTTTGTAAAAGACAATTGCGACACACGCAAAGAAGTGAATGGGAGTTAGTACGGTGACTTCACCTGGAGCCGTAAATCTCAAACTCAATCAAACTCCATTCAAAAAAGTGCAGAACTGGTATGTATACTGTAGGTCTACATATACATCATACTTTTTTTTTTATTAGGATTTTTTGACTTTTTGCAACACATTAGAAAAATGGTATCAATTAGTATCAATTGAATATCTTAGTTATGGAGTTATGGCTTTGTACCTTCTCCAAACAATTCACATGTGATTGTGTGAATATTAATCATTAATATTAAGGGATATTTCAGTACTTTTTTGATGATTGGGGGGAGGGAAGGGTGGTAAGGGACCTGGATAATGGATAGGGGGGTACTGACCCAAAAAAGGTTTAGTACCACTGATGTAAACACATTCTTCAATCGGAAAGATGTAAACCCAAATAATATGTGCACATAGATCCTAATATTCTGATTGGAATCGGGTTAAAAGCCCAACCCGAATAAAAATGCACCACATAAAACACCTCAATCTGAATAGAAGGCCCAACCAGATTGAAATTTGATTCGACAGCAGAGGGGTAGTTAGGGATCTGTCCCGGTTCTCCCGGGATTGTCCTAGTTTTTAAAAGTCAATCCCGGATACTTAATTTTCTCTCCTGGAACACTTAATGTTCTGGTTTTCAATGGGCTAGAAATTATAAATATGCTAGATCCATAGTTTTCGTTGAACGTGCGATCTACATTCTCACATTTAAGGGCGATTAAGGCTTCTACGTCGAGGCTACACCGTAGCCTATGCCATTGTGAGCAAATTAAATACTGCGCTGGTCTGTCGACCGCACGGACCTGTGCGCCTTGACTGCACATGCAATGTTCCACTACTATATATCTTAGGGAAGTGCCATGTCTCGTTTATCCTCCCAAAATAGATAAGTGTAAACGTTTTGAAATAAGCATATAAAAACATTTATTTCCAACAAATATCTTAAGTTGCACCAAAATTGACCATATCTGCCTATAGATAATAGTAAGCTTAGCTATTTATAGAAGACTGCCTGAACAAACAAATCCCATAAGGAAATCCTCATCTTTAGTGGAAACGCTAGCCCTTGATTTTGTGGCTTATGTGTTTTCCATAGTGAGCAATGCATATGCAGCAGGAGCTCAGCTGTCTGTATGGAGGATGTGTGGTCTGATACAAAATCTAAAACATTTGTGACACCCACAAGTGAATGAGAGCTACGGTGACTTCATCTGGAGCCGTAAATCCCTCCACGAGTCACGAAAAGACAACAGAAGTTAGCTAGTTTTCGCCTTTTTGCTCGCGGGACACGTTATATTACCAAGCCCACATATTGTGCACATTACACCTCTATTCCGATTAATTGCAACACCCGATCATAATAGATGGCATCCCATGTGAGCATGTAACACAAAATCTTCAATTGGAAGAATTTCTTTGGGAATTACAAAAAAGTGTCCATTTAAACTCCGCTAGTGATTGTCAGACGTGTCATAATATGGTAAACACAGCTGTAGCTGATAAAAAATAAGAATTACTGATTAGCAGAGCAAGACAGAAAGTAGAGCTTGCAAGATCTGGGTGTTCTCACAAGACTACCATTTCAGCATAAACGAAAGTAATGTGCACATACAAGGAATAACCAAAGAATTCCCTTGAGAACACTCTGTAGAGAGACAGATGCAAGCATTGCCCACCAGATATCATCTATCACTGTTAGAGCTCCCTCGACACAAGGCACACCACTTCAAAAAGACTTGAATGCAAATCAAATAAGCTACATTCTAGCTAGCTTGGAGGTGGGGAAAAAAAGGAAAACTAGGACTAAATAAATGTATTCTGCAAGGTGGTTTAGTTAAGTATGAGTGAAGTACGAGTTAAGTACGAGAGCAAGCGAGAAATCGAGCGAGACTTGAACGTAGAGAAATTAACTCCTGCCCAAATTAACACGTGTAGGGAGGACGTTCATTTTTCTGCTTCAATCATTAAAAAGGTAACAAGCAAGCGTACAGTATCATTGTTAGCCCCAAAGGTAAAGCAGCTACTTTAAGGACATTTTCGGTACACCAATATTTTATTCATCAGCAAAACCGTTCCTTCGAAAGGAAGATTTTAGCAGTATATAGAAAATGCTCTTTTCTAGTGATGATACTGAAGTACTGTTGCTATGGTCACTTATTAGCACTTAGCAACAAAGTGACCCCCCCCCTCCCCCTCCCCTTCCCACCCAGTCATTTTTCCAAAGACCCGCTGTGGACTCCCAACCATGGCCTTAAGAAAACAACCCCAAGGCAGTGGGAGACCCTAGCGCATGCAAGTGTGAGGATATAAAACAATGTGCAAACACACTCGCAAGCACAAAGCTTATTGTAGAGTTTGTTGAGAGGGATGTGTCTGACATAAAAGGCTTTAATATTGATCTTACCTTGGCCCAGGGCCCTGGCAGTGTTGTCTAGATGAGAAGCCTCAAGAATCTTCAAGGCTGTCTGTAACTACAACATAGAAACACAACAAAAAGCACACAGTGCATAATTATGGCCTGTTTATCTATAAACTCAAGATCCATAACTTTCAAGAAAGAAGAAAGCAAAAAAAGCAAGACATTAATTTTACAACCACAAAAGTGCCTGAAGTCCGACTGTGATTGTGCAACTAAAAAAAGTGTAAAGAGAATGGTAGGATTCTTACCTTTCCTCAAAGAGGAGGAAAAAACGAGAATGGAAAGAGATACAGAAGAACGTAATGAGGCCTGTGGATTCTCCAGCGTGATTGGGCATTCAAGACCACACAAGCCAGCGCAAAAAGGCACAAGTGGAGACGTTGTTACGGAAGATGAAAGTCTAAAGGGATGTTTGAGAGAGAGAGCCCCAGGACTCATTGTGCTCATTTTATTGTAGGGAACAACCCACCCCACCCCCCCACACACACACACCTGATGTGATGGACGCACATGTACAGGAGCACCGCATCCCACTTGTACCACTCATCTGAGGCAAGATCAATCTGACACAACTTACCATTTATTCCTCCGGTCGTATTTACAGCCAATTGGACACGGAGCAAGACAAGTGATTCCGCACACGTTTCTGGATCTTAAGAGGTGGATTAAGCCTGTGCAAAAGTACCATTGTGCACGAAGGGTCTTATCCAGCACTCACCATCTGAGGGTGACATGACACCTCTCACCCTGTTAGAGGTTTAGCACACATTGCATTTGGCTTTGATTCAGTACTAGCAGGGCTCTCACTCTCCTTCTGACCAACCTCAACCCACATGTGGAAGAGGTTTTATTTAATTATCTTAAAAAGCACAACCACATACTCAAAGGGGTAGGTACAAGATGAGTACTGTAGCAGTGCATGTCCTTCAAAACCAACTACTTCATGTCAAGTATATTCTGTGGATAAAATAGGCTTGCTGCTATTTATGATATATTGTAGAGCCTTATGGTAAGGCCTGTCACGATAATTACTATATCGCCTTATAATGCGATATATGGAAATAAATTCAATAATTTTTCTGACCCCCGGTAATATTCTATTTACACGCGTGTTGTTGCTGACATGAGACATAAGTTAAAGTCCTGCTCTGCTCCTGTGCTTTTCTCTCCTGTTTCTTTCTCGCTCACACACACACACAGAGCAGACAGCGACAGCTGATACGTGGTCCTCAAGGCCAAAGGATATTGAATGGTTTAGGTAAAGGTGTTTTTCCTGACGACTGCATAATTCCAGCCAACTACATTTAGAAGAATAAATCCAAAAATACGGCATGTTTTTCCTTCGCTTCAAGGTTTGTAGCCTACCTACTTTGCCAAGCAATAAAATTTGTATAACCAATCACAACGAATAATTCATGTCACACAACAATAGCGGAACAGAGGTGCGTTTAGATTTGGCAAATTTTCCGTTTGTTTGAGGAGGTAGATCTCAATGAACACACATTGACGCTGGATGCTGAAGTGTGACAGTTTCAATCTAATATTTTTGGAATGTTTACACAAAAAGTTCAACATTCAAGGTCAAAGCAAACATGTTCGCCACGAACATTCGCCAATTCTGAACTCACCTCTATCATTTTGCTGCTGGTTAAAATATCTGCCGGTCTACAGAAAAGATTTAATGTCCCTGCAAAACTGAGATTATAGTAAATGGCATTTTGCTGTTTCTTAATGACAACAATTTTTTCTTCGCTTTAGAAGGCACACTACTTGCCCACATAGCCTACGATCTCCCAAACATATGAACTGCGTCACTTTCATCCTAAAATACTGGTTTAAGTTACTGCTCTGTCTGGACAAAATCATCATCGCTGGTTTAAGGCACATCAATACGTAATTCGCAACCAACCTTTACCACCTCCCTTTACCTCCTTGCTTCCCTGGTCGACTCCTTGGATTAAGCCTATATACTGTAGTTTTTCATTCCACCCTTGTTTTTTCTTGTCTGCCCTTAAAATGACAATAATATTGTTTATCTCGATTATTTCTTGGACAATTAATCAGCCAACAAAAAAATAGTTATCATGACAGGCCTACTTATGGTACAACTTTATTGAACTGCTATGACATAAGCCAATATGATGTAAGCCTATTTCTATACTTGTTAATCGTTGGTAAAATACAAAGAATGTATTAAACAAATAAACTTTAGTACTGCAGCCTACCTTCTGTGTAAGGACACCTCTGCATGTGCATGAGTCATATTTAGTTATAATTGTAGCATTATGATTTTGACCTGGGCCTGCTAATACTGCTAATGAGCCAGTATTCATGTAATTGCTGCTTCATTGATCAGAATTAAAACATCCACATTATGCTGAGAAACAGCAGAGGATGAGTTTGCTGTAGAAGCAGTGGCAACAGACAGAAACAGCATGATTACAATATGAAATGGAAAATTAAAAGAAGTTCATACATTTCATGCAACATTATTCTCAGGGCTGCACCTACGTAGCATGCAGGACTGCATGTTGGTAAGACAGGGCGATATGAATACATATTTATTCCATGCATTATAGAAGATTCGTCATGTTGTCAATTTGGACCACAAAATGGCAGCCAACTGACCAAAATTGGTTCCCAATGTTAACTGTTAACTGAAGTTTAGAGGCACTACAGGATTGCATTAAATAGGTTGGCTAACAAAAACTGACACACACGTCATATTTTATTATTACTGGGAATGTCGGTGTGATACACAAGGTATTCGGCAACTTGAAGTGCTAGAATGTTTAGGCAGTGGCCAGTCTCCCCTGATGCTGATCTCTTGTGAAAATCAGTACACAGCATACAACTAGTCAAAATGCCTGTAAAAAAGTTACACCAAACTTGCTTATCCATTATTTACAACAGCTGAGATTCTACACACAGGAAGTGAATGTATATATAGCCTTGGAAAGACAGTGGAAATAAAGTCACAAAGGGTCCCTAATATATAACCAATACACAACAGCTGGCATATTATAGAATCCTGTGAAATGCACGTTACCTCTCCTCCAACAAAAAATTAATTAAACCAGTGCTGCAAATATATAACTGCAATGAGCACTGTATATTTAAGTGAAAACATTAATGAATTAGCCATGTACAACAGTAAGCCTGTATTGTTTCGAATCTGCACATTTTTTAATTGGATGCTGAAGAAATATTAGTGTGGCTATAAGAAAGAATGCAGTTCAGCATATATTTAATCTCTCAAGAGTTTTAGAAAGATTCATTGCGAAATACATTTTCCCTAATGTATGCAGCTGTGCTCAAGGGAGACACCAGCCACCCTCCTGAGAAAACCCATTTGGGCCGCTTGTACACATGATCTAGTTCTGTCGGTCATGGCCCACCCTTCATGACCATAGGTGAGGGTAGGAACGAAAATTGGAAGATGTCCAGCATTGTTTTGCCAGGTAGCTAGCTAGCGCGTTTTGTTTACTTTGCAGCAGTAGCACCGGCGATGCACCACACATAATACAAGACTGGCAGGTTAAAAATTGAATAAATCATAAGACTTAGTACGAATCTGCCTCACCAATGTTTCTCTGATCACAAGCTGCTACTCCCTGCTCTTTGCTCCACTGCGGGGCGGGCAGGGCTCACTCCACACACATAGGCACGCACACACACAATGAGCTCAGCTAGGGAAAGAGACAGCGGTGGAGAGTTGGAGAGCTGACGAAAACTGCATGCGTTACTGGAAGAACAATAAAAGCATCGCCAGTAAAAAGCCAACAAGAGTAATCCGCGCAAAATACAGACAAACTCCAAATGACGAAAATAATTGCAGTAATTGCAGTGATTTTCATAACAACGATATAAACGATTGGGCATAATATAAGACGGTAGATGTTTTTCTATCGTCATACGATATATATCTATCGGTTTATCGCACAAGCCCTACCACTAAATAGTAAATAGTTATTCTGGCCACAAGATCAACTGGCTTGGTGGCAAGTGGAAAATGGTTTTATTCGTCTACCCCTGTGTGTTTGTGTGTGTACTCTTCAGGGTTCAGAGAAGTATCATCAGGATTTAGACAGCATCTGTTTCTTCTCAGCTGTCAGATGTTACAGTATCAACAGAACCTGATAAAGAACACTACACTGTAGCTAAATATTATCAGAGCAAGAGATAGAGAAATAGAAGTGGCAGACACGGGAGCAAAACTTGCCAGAAGGTCAAGAACTATGGATTAGGGATGCAGCGATTAAGCGGTTTCACTATTAACCGGGATTAAAAACGCCATAAAGTTCAGCTACACCAAGTGTTTGCTTTCCTCACTCTCAAAACAGGGACATTTTGGTTGCACAGTGAGGACAATCAAACTAACATTGCCAGGCGCAATCTGCAGATGGCAGATGAAACAAATAGTTATACTGGAAAAATGTGGTGCGGCATATGTTATCATGGGAGCAGCATCATTGAATGTGATTACTCTGCGTTCATTGTGCTGCGCCACGGCAGAATCATTGACGCCACACTAAAACAAACTGGATGGTAACTACCTATTTCTATCTAACAGTTTCAGTAAAACTGTAAAGAACACTTGATTTTCATTGTAAATAGAGAATGTCTACGTTCAAGACAGCTCTGACAATAATTTAGCTCTGTGAAGTGTGAACTGTGGCAAGAAACAGCTCGCTAGTGACAAGTGCGCTGCAATACAGAAGCTGCAGGGTGCAGCAAAAAAAACTATAAATTCTATATGGGTTTGGCCATGGCGTGGTGTTGAAAACACATTATTGGCCTAGAAACATCAAGTTGTTGTAACTTCTGTGAACATGATCCTATCTGCACCAGAATTTATATACAACACTAGCAATGCTGTTTTGGAGAGCGATCTAATGCCCTTTCTCCTGCTTTACTGCCAATGGCCAATTTTTAACTCCCTGCTACTTCATTGAGTGGTATTTCCTCTGGAGAAAAACATGTTCTACTAACCTGTGGGGGGATAAGGTTTGTATCTATAAACTAGGGTTGCAGAAGTTGCAGAAGTTACAACATTTTTATGTGTCTTGGCGAAGGATGTACCTTCGCCGCCACACCCCAGACAAGACGTTAAACGAAAACGCAGCAACAAAAATGCCATCAAGTGTCTTAGGGCTTTTTTACAACAGTTTTGAAGTGGATGTATCCAAACAGCTAGGAGCAGTTCATCACAGCGTAAACATTTACATTTCCTGTTGCCAGTAGGTGGCGCTATGACTTTCAGTGAATATTGGCATACGGATGTCTTCAGGGCGGGACGTTTATCAAACTTGTAAAATGTGGTGCATTTCTGAGCATGTACACAGAAGTTATACCAACTTCCTGTTTTATGGCTAATCATGTATTTTCCACACCACGGACACACCCATCAGTGAAAACTCAACTTTGTACAACTTTTAATCAACAAAGTGTGCAGAAAAAATTTGAAGTCGATTGGATGAATTTGATGCATGCAAATCGACAAAAATGACCATTACATTTAAAATTACATTACATTTAAAATGGCCGACCTGTTGGATCTAGGGAATCGCTCTAGGAGAAAGTTGTCAGCGGGGCTGCTCTGTAGGGGGCGCTAGCGAGCCATTTTGTCACGCCCATTCGCAAGACACTTAAAATCAGCGATTTCCCGGGGAAGACACGTGTGTGCCAAGTTTCTTGAGATTTCGTGCATGTTTAGGCCCCCTAATAAAATGTAAGCGGAAGAAAAATAATCACTAGGGATCCATTAGGGTCCACACACAGTGTGTGCTCGGGTCCTAATTAAGGGTAATTTCTGGGGGATGGAAACTATATTTAGTTTATCATTTTAAGACATTACACCAGAATCAATGTTTTTAGTAGTCATGGGGAAGGTCTGTGGAATCCCCCGAAAATAGGGGGGCACCTGCATTAACATTTGCCCCTACAGATTAGCCATATATTTTTCCAGATTGAGGAAGTAGGAAGCAGTGAGTTAAGAGTTGGGCTATTTGCAGTAAAGCAGAAAAAGGGCATTAGATCACTTTCCAAACGGCATTGCTAGTGTTGTGAAATTCATGCATAATAATTGTGAAACCATGATTATTCCTCAGACTATAATTGTATTATCCAAATTTCTAATCGTTCTGCATCTCTACTATGGATTAGCCTCCTTACTGTATGATTAGACTGTCCTAATCCCCTCCAAGAGTAGCATGACATAGGCTACGGCTAGCAAACAAAACACTCCACATTTGTGGCTGTGATATCCCACCTCTCCCTCCTCCATACAGTATACCTGTACTCTACGGAGACAAAGGTCAACTCAAGATAAACCTTACAGTAAATGTGTTTTATGTCAACTTTTTTTACATTTAAAAATTCACTTGTTCTCACCTAAGCCTACCTACTTTGTCACAACCCATTAATGCCAACAAAGCATGTATAAAAGCTTTAAAACATTTGCTTAGAGTATTTTCTACTCAATGCATTCTAAAAATACAAAAGCCTATAAAATTGAAGCAAGTACAGTTCAGAAAGCAGGTGGTATGAACACCACTGTTTCTTCAAAAATGTAAGAATATGTAACAAAGCCTTTATCAAAGTAAAGCCAGGCAAATCAATTGTTCAGCAGATATCCCAAGTGCTGACTGCTGTAGCAAGTTTACTGTTCCCACACACATAAGGACATCTGCCTGGAAAGGCAGGCCTTTGTTTTTATGATAGGTATTGGAAAAAGCTACCACATCCTCAGCCGAGTCAACTGGCCTTCTTGGAACAGCTCAAATCCAATATTGAAAGTTGACATTAGAATAGGGCCCAATCAATGCCAAACTATGACCCTGACAGCTTTTTCAAACAAAAGGTACTGTAGCTGTGTAATAGCATACTGTAGGTAATAGCCTATGTTGTTACATGCCTATAAGGCTGAATTAATTATTTTTGGGACATATTCTGAGCGGACAGTAAAGTTGTTAATTTCACAAGCATTTGTACCCTTATATATTTTTAGCAAATTAGTGTGTTTGCTGTAACGTTACTGTGTGATGCTCACGTAAAGGTGCAGAACTGTTTTCCCTTTGGAGAATGATAATATCTCCACTATCAGCGTTGCTTGCATCATGTTGACAGCAAGCCTCCGTGCTTGTTATACTGTATGTATGACAATCGTGCGTACATTATCAGGGAGGTTAGTAAGCGCAAAGTATTAATGTGCTATTTTACATGCGTGAACTGACCTTGGTATGAAGCGCCATCCATATCGCTAATGAATTTTCTGCAGCGGCGTATCGCCGCTACTGAATACATATAGTGAAAACACTGTTGCTCGCTGTACAGCATTGTTGTAGTGTATATAAGCAATCTCAACACAGTCAACACATATTTAACCTCCCAGCACCTGCAAATTCGGGGGTTCATGTGTTAAAAACGTAGTTTAGTTACAGTACATTGTTGTCGGACAATGTGGTTGTTACTACCTGTCATCGCTCATATCTTCTGACATACACAGTTCTAGCAAGAGCGACAACACTGTATTATCTTATGGCGTGGAAAACTGACACCTGCTTTCCCTTGAGCATGTGATGAAAAGTACTAATCCTGTGCAAACAACTAGCATGTAGCTCAATTCATGGATTATTGATGGCAAGATGAATGAGTATGTGCACCAATAGAAGTATCCCCATTCTTCCACCAATCCTTCCCTATAGTAAGGCTGTCACAATAACTGCAATATTGCAATACCGCGGGGGATGGGAAGCAACCGCCATGACCTCAATGTTTTACATTTTATTTGTTTTCATGAGGCTAGCCCATCGAATATTAAGTCTGATCTAGGGCACGTGCACCTCCCAGCCACCCCTGTATTAGCCAGCATCCAACAATGTTAGCAACGCTCTGCTACTGTAGATGCAGCATGTGACATGCATTTGTACTGAAGTGTCAACGAACGAAAACATTGCGGCATGCAGTGAAAGCGCTTCACAGTACCGTACACGCGAACATGGATCCGCTGAGGTGGAACAAATTAGCGGAGCAGTTTTCTATTCGTGCCCATTGTACGCCACACAACTCCAGTGATCTGACGTGTTTGAGTGCTGTCACTCACTGTCTTGTTAAAAGTAGGGATGTTCCTAGCTACTAATTTCCCTGTCAGTTAAACGAAAATTACAATTTAGACTAGTCGATTAGTCTAAAAATGCCCAAACACTCCAAATTGATTTCAATCATTGATTGATTTCATTTAAAGACTTCTTATTTCTTTTAGGGGATGTGAGAAGGGACAAGGACTGCAATTGCTTCACGTCTAATTGACTTATGACTGTTAGATTCATGTTTTTCATTTATTGTGGTACTGTAATTGAAGTGGCTTCACACAGCCAGAAAAAAAAACATCACGGCCACAGCGACCAAGAGGCAAACAATAACAGACAAACAACAAAAGACAACATATACCCCTACACAGCTGTAAACGATACACAAAAGGAAGCGGCTAGGGTGTGTTGGGGACCTGGGCAAACGGTGACTGGAGGCGGACCCACACCGGCAAAAAAAAAAGCGCGGCTGGGAAGGTGTAGTAAGCCAAGTAAACGGAAGCCATCAAGGACCTTGGCCTATTTTAGATGATAATGTGTAGAGTAATTTGAAACCCCTAAAATCCTGTTATTATAAAAACAGCAAATTTGTCAATATTAACACCAGCATTGTTTCTAATCACAGTTCAGTCCTATTATTTAGTTGACAACGCCAAAAACACAATTTTGGGTGCAGTTACTCTTTAATGCTGGAGAGTCTTGGAGGGGCTGGAATTTTAAGTGAAGACTGTTTCAGTTGAGTGAAGCTCCATGCACCTGGCATACTCTACAATTACAGTGAGTGCACTGCACACAATTTCTGGCATCTTTCCAGGTGGAAAGGCTCAGTGTTTTATCATACATCCACAACAACATGCTAGCCATAGCTGGACAATCCAAGATGAAGAAAAACAGCTAGACCAGTCCCGCTTTACACAGCATTAAAAACTGCATTACATGCTGTCAATCACACAAGACCAAGTCATTTTATTTGGTTGTATAAACTATTGTACTAGTCTAATTAATGGTTGATCTAATTTTCAGCAATATCAAATAATTTTATTTGAGAAAATAAGCCAATGTCAATTTTGCTAAGTATTTATTAGGGTTGGGCCAATATATGATGCAATTGCCGATGGCTGTCATCAATATGGTCAGCAGGCATAGTGATAGACAGTATATGATAGAATCAGAATGCAGTTGCATAATAAGCAATGCACTCAAAAGACAATAGGCCTACATTCCCGAGTTTGTCAAGTCGCTTTTTTAGTAATAGCCACTGTTACTGCAACATACAATTATCACCTTCATCAACAGTAAATGTGTTGAAATATCAATAACGTTTGCGGTTACAGTTGATGAATTAAAGGCTAGTACTTAAAGAGGCATTTTCTCCAGGGACTGATATGATGGGAAAAGCAAGCGGTGGAGCCATATTAACGGATGTGAAAGGACATTAAAGTCAAAGAGAGCAGAGTACAGATCAATTAAATTAAACACTGGATCAAGGAATGTCTTTCATAGTCGCCTGCTTTTCTACAGCGACAAAAATTTTAGCGAGTCACTAAAGTGCCTCACTTAGCTATTAGACTGTTATGATTATTATTTTCACCTTAGCATAATTCTTTTTATTTATTATTTTAGGAATGCTGAAATGCAATTTAGGTGTGCTTGAGCACACCAAAAAAAAATCTAAAATTGCCAATGTGCATGGACTGTTGCATGTCCTAAAATGCAATAAATCCATGCTTAAATAAATTAATCCTGTATATTTATGCTGTAATCTTTTCATTTGAATATAGAGCACTTAATAAATTGATGACATCTCATGTGGTAATGCAAAATTGTTCAGCCCATATATATATATATATATATATATATATACACACACACACGTACAGTATCTCACAAAAGTGAGTACACCTCTCATATATTTGCAAATATGTGAGCATATCTTTTCATGTGACAATAATGAAGAAATTACACTTTTCTGCAATGTAAAGTAGTGATTGTACAGCTTGTAGAACAGTGTAAATTTGCTGT
>JAODUH010013200.1:0-28234 GCA_027564835.1 Typhlichthys subterraneus | reverse complement strand
AGCCGTGGTCACGTGGTGTCATAAATTATGGTATTATTAGAGGTATTTATTGAAGTCGGAATAAGTAGGACATCACTAAAGGCCTAAGTTTGAAATGCACGGCCCGCCACTGCTGGTATTGCTTATACAGTATGTCTGTGTGAATGTCTTTGCATTTCAATTCTACTGCCTTTTATTGAAATCACTTTAAATCGGGCATGCTGTTTGCAATGTCAATGACTTTAACTGAAATAAGTCAAACTTTGAATGATTAAACGTTGACTGGTGCACATCCCTGCCACCAAGAAAGTGTTTGATGACTATTTTATTAGTTGTTACTTGTGCTGTGGTCATTACGGTCATTTCCGGTTTCTTTGGTGAATGAGAACAGAACAAGTCAAACCAGTAGTATTATACATCTAACTGTACACTAGAGTATAGTCTACAGTCACTGGACAATAATATTAACTCCTATTTTCATCAAAATCATAGTCATTCTTTAATTAATAGCTAAACTTCTTTTAAAGTAACTAAAACTAAATAAACAAAAACTAGTAAAATGACAAAAGAGGTTTGACAGTAATATTTATTATTAATAATTTGAGGCCATTGTTTTAGCATGCTGTTCACGACTACTGTATGCTTCTCTCTTTAGGCATTGGATACTGTATTCGAAGAGACTGGTAGACAGACCGATGGACACATGGAAGAAGGGTTTGTGACACTACCTGACACATACTGGCTCCCAACCAGAACAACTGGCATCTCTCCTTTGCAGATGGACACACAGGTGGGCTCACAGGTGGGGAAGGAAGAGGAGGATGAACTGCCAGGTTTGTGTCCTACTTGGTGTGTGTGTGTGTGTGTGTGTGTGTGTACGTATGTTTACACCACACATCACATCTGGACCTCTGTCCACTGGTGCGTCAGAATAGAGGTTCATCAATGAAGCTGCACTGCCCCCTTCTGGGCCTCCACGATTCTACATTGGGCATCACAACCACTAAGTCACAGCAGACGTGTTTGTTCAGCCATGCCGTCTATTTTTAGACTAACATTTTGGAATGTTGGTTCAACAGACATTGAACTTGTGAGTTCTCGCCTATAATTATACTGTGTTGATTACTCATAGTCATTATTGTTCATTTCATTATTATAGATAGTTGTGTTTTTCCCAGAAACTGAGTAGATGTGTAATAATACAATGCAAATAAACATAGTTCAAAATATTCTGTTGTTTATTCACACTATAAATTGTTTGAGCTTTACATTTCCTTTCTCAAGCAGCTTTTTATTTATTTATTTATTTTTTTCCAACTTCCCATAAGAATTGCCCCGTTAGCGTCCAACCTCATGCATAAATAATCTGGCAAGTGTACGAGATGGGCTGAACAAAATAACATGATTGCAGAAAGCAAACCAACAAATAGTATTGATTTCCTGCAGAACGCAGACAGAAAAATCAATGAATGTATGGCTCTCCCGCACATCCCGTGCAGTCAAGATCAATTTTGAAGAAAGATGAGACATTGGCAGACAAAGCAAACTAGTTCTGCACCAAATCCCACCAATGTGGAATGGAATACATTTCCCAATCTAACAAAAGAGGTCGCCTATCACTATCAAAAATAGTCCTGTAAGTTCTTTTGTAAAGAGCTTGAAAGTTTTACTCTATTGAATACTGGTACGATGTTCTTTCAAACTTTTCATCCTTGCTGTTGCGTTAGCTATTCAGGTATAGACTAGTTCATGCACCTTGACCCCCATGATGAGCCATCGGCTGATTTATTGATCTGTACGCTTGTCTCCTTACTTGTCATTACTAGCACAATGATGGGCTGGGTGTCAAGAAATTACACTCATTCCCAAAGGGCATTATGTTCAACCATGAAATGATGAACACATTTGTTTTCACATGTCGCACTCATAAGAGGGCGCAGAAGGTTATTGGCTTAATAATTGCTGATATAGAGGTCATCTTGTGGACCTGGATTCCATGTCTGTGCACTTTCCTTTGGTGTGTGTCGGTGTGTGTCTGTGTGTGTGTGTGTGTGTGTGTGTGGGGGGGGGGGGGGTAGCAGCACTACTAAAAGGGGGGATTTCTACAAACTCGTTTAACAAAGCCAAACCTATATGCACATTGTTGTTTCACTCCACAGATATTAACTGATGTTCATCGCATCGTTTCCTACACTTAACACACAAATGTATCATACCATCATTTTTTTGTACATTCCTTGGAAGAACATGTAGAAAATACAGGAGAAATAAAAATGAACACAATAGAGGTCTGGCGAAAACGATGGCAAAGAGCACGTCGACATTCAGTCCTGCATTCTACTGTGTCTGACAGAGACAGCCAGGGACAGAAATAGCAGAGTCCTAGATGTTGGCCTGAGAGGCATAGAAAGACCAGCTATAAATAAGTATAATGATTATGATCAAGGCACTGCAAAAACACAAACAGAAACCACTGCAGCTTAGATTATGATTCAAATAGGTCTAACAGGCAGAGATGGTGAATTCAGACCTAAATTACAAAATATTGCATTCCTCAAACAGTGAAAATACCCATTATAATGAAACGGTGTATATAACACAAACACAATATGTGGCAGTATTTAGTTATATATTGCACGTAAAAGGTATAGTATTATTAAATGCCAGTAAATGGTTTCGGCACTAATATACTAATAATAATAAAATCAATATATCACCAATATCCCTTTTGTACAGCTACAGTAGAACTCTGAATCGGATAGAGATGTACTTTTAATGCACATGCTGTAGGCCTATAACCTGAGTAAAGCAAGCTGTTACCTGAGGAAGCATATTAACTCCTTAACCTCTTGTACCGCAATTTGTAACTATTGTAACAAAATATCCATTCATCCATTATCTCATGATAAGTAAAACAGCTTATTTAATTCAGTTATAACTGACTAAAAGTAATTTAGCCACAGTTATTTAAGCAATACCATTGCATTGCATTACTTTATTTTAAGTCTCATTATTATCAAATAACTATTAAGCCTACTTAACAAAATTCTCATTTAAGTTTCCTCGATTTCCCTCATTTTCTCATTTAAAGACCAGGTACAGTAAAGCTTTCTGTGCACTCACTGATTTCTTTTTTTTAAGGATTGAAGTTCAAATGTAGGGCTTGCAGTGAACAGATCATTATCTACCCAAAACTGTTATCCCCAGATAAAGTAAGCTATTTCCTCAATGTCAACAGGATAGTCTGTGAGGTGTAGCGGCTTTTTCAGCTCAAATCTCTCTCCCTTGTAGCTTCTCCAGCGACCGGCAGGAAGGTAGATATCCCTCTCCTGTTTTCCGGGCTCCAAGACCGGTGCTACCATGAGATCGTCCCCAATGAGGAACTGGGAGTCAATTTTATACGCCGTCTCATCACCTTTGGCAAGCCACCACAAGGGCCTAATGATGGGGTCTCCTGTGTTAAGCACCTCACTAGCCAACTCCAGAATCCGCGGTGCCACAATGCTCTCATGGAGTGCCGTGTATTTACGAGCGATCTCCACTACCTCGTTGTCATATGCCCATGGGGGAATAGAGAACTGCATTGATGGCATAAATGCGGCCAGCTCCAGCCAACGGATATAGAGTTCGCGATCGGGTAACACATTATTTCCGTATGTACGGTTCACATAAGCGTTGCCTCCAATCATGTCTGGAAGAATGAACTGATAACCGAGAATGCTGATGGTAAGCACTGTGGGGATGAGAGACTTGAGTCCCAACTCATAACCCCACACAGAGTCCCTGTCTATAGGCCTAAAGAAACAAGATATGTTCTGAGACTGGTAGCCGCTGCGAAGTTCAGCCCGATCATTGTAGGGAATGGCCATCTCTGTGTAACGTCTGGTGAAAGTGCTCGGATCCCGAATGGGAATTTTAGTGCTAAATTTCCAGGGAAGGTAATTTGTCTCACCAGCATCAAATTTGAAGGACCCCACCCCATACTTGGAGCGTAATGAACGGAGGTGGGAGGCAAACCAATCGCGAGCTTCTGGATTTGTGAAGTCCACAATGCCACCAATTCCATTCCACCAACGCACCAAAGCCGGAAGTCGACCTGTTGGCTCCCGGACAAACAGACCTCTATCTACACAGGTATGGAAGTTCTCAGAGTCATAATTAACAAATGGGTGAATCCAGAGGGACACCAGAAAACCATCTGCTTTCAGTTTATGGAACATATCTGTAGCATTGGGGAACTTAACTGGGTCAAATTGGAACTCTCCATAGCGACTAGTATAGCGGTCATCCAATTCCAGATGGCTGCAATTGAAGCCATGTTTGCGTATGTTAGCAGCATAGGTCAAAAGTTTCTCTTCGTCAATGTCTGTCTTATGTAGTGCCCAAGTGGACCAAATCGGATGACGAAACGTTGTTTTTGCGGGAACCTTATTTGGTTTGTTGAAGTATCTACGGACCATGTACTTGTGAATTGAAGTAACGTCGGAGCCCACACACACTCTGTAGCTGAGCTCAGCACAAGAAGGCTCCCCTGGGTTTGGCTTGAATGGACTGTCGTGGTACCGGGCCTGGAAGTACATTGTCTTTTCTGTGTCATTCCAGCCCAGATGAAAGGGTACAGAGTTATTTATCTTGATGGCCGTGGCATTGGACGACAGCCAATAACTTTCCAAAATTCCACCAAACTCATTTCGGTTGGAGTAGATATCGCTAGTGACGAACGGCTTGGGGGCCTGCTGACCGGAAATTGATATAGGCCAATGCTGAATGGCTGAAACGGCTCCGCCATACCAGTGTGAGAACTTGTAGGTCATTGCATGCTCCACAGGAATATTGGGAACCAGTTCTTCCCAGCGCACACGATAGCACTGCACTGTATCCTTGGGTCGCACCGTTTCTATGAAGAAATTCAGTTTTCTATCAGTGGTCCGCCCACAGCTTAGGATCTCACCCTCTTTAGAGCAAGAATCTAAATCCAGGGTTCCAGACCTATTGGGGAACACAGATAACACCATAGTGAGTAATCAAGTTTATTTCCATAGGATTATTATACTTTGGTGTATGACACTTTTTTTTATTTTATATCTGAATTATGTAACTCAACTGAGGAAAGACTAACCTGAAATCCATTCTGAAGACGATTGAGCCACCCTGGTTTCGAATAATGTAGCCATCTTTATTCAGGTCCAGTAGTTGAGTCTTAAGTAGCTCAGCTTTGCGGAGTGAAGCGATGTAGTAGCACCACGCACTCACTGCGACGATTACAAGCACCAGCCCTATGACGCCAGCTGCGACGAAGGGCCGTGTGTTCTGGGCGCGTTTCTGTTTGGGGACGACGTCGGTAATGGTTCCCCCTGCCCCTCCGGGTACCACTTGATACATGACTTGCCTTTAACTGTCGTCAGTTGGTGATTTCCTACACGCGGTTCTCGTTTGAGCGAGGATGTTTGCCAGGCATGACCTCCACAGTCAATGCTGTACTTTGACCTTGCTTTTCACGCTACCTGTCAGTAGAGAAAGAATACAGACAAAAAATGTAGAACTTTTGGATTTTAAAGTAAAACAAATTTGCACCATAATGTCGTAGCTCATTACAAATTCAGCATTAAAAAAGATATATATATATATACATTATTAATATTGTTATATATTAAATAGCCTATATTATTACAATAATGTAATAATATTACAAAACTAGTAGATTATTTGCTGCCAGAGCCATGAACATGTTTAACCATATCTAAAATTTTACTGTGATAAAAACTGCAACAAAGTATGCAGAATAATTCTGCATTTTCTTCACAATAAGTACGCTACAATACAAAATGATTTTGAAGCAGTTCTAACGTTTGCACTGACAAGTTACAAGCCTTGAACACAAGCAGCCCATATGTTCTTTAAGACCTGAATCAGCAGTCTAAGAACAAAGTGAGTGAGAGTATCACTCTAATTGAAATTAAACTAATTTGTATGCAAGAAGGAGGGTTTGAAAGCAAAGAGGGACTTGGGCCTTAGGCTATGCCAAAGCAGCAGAGGAACACACACACACACACACAAAGCAACAACACTTCATCATGTCAGACAAATGGCTAAGTGAAAGCACCATTTTCCCTCTAGCGGGTAACCTGACAGTTTCACGTCTACAAAGCCAATCACCGATCAAGACCGTGATGAACATAGACAGACACATATTCACTGTGGTAACAAGTAAATGAACAAGAACTCTTACTGTTAATTAAATTGCTGATGTAAGTTAGTTCAACTACAAGCAAATCAGAGTACATTACAACTATAATCAAGTAATTTAGCAAATGCTTTTATCCAAAGCGACTTAGAATGTACAATTACTAGAATATTACAAGGATAAAGGTTAGACATATATTCTTCTTGGTGGGAGACAAAACACTCAAACCCAGACTTGTTCTTGAGTCTTGTTTCCATTAGATAAGGATTCCGATCTTCTCCTGCCTCATGACTTGAATTTGTCATGACCAAGCTTGATAAGAGCCTAGATACCCCCCTAATGCAAGATACCCCCCTAATGCAACATACAGCCGTTGGCTTCCTACAAATGAGGGTCATTGTCTGCCCTTTTCGACTGTGGGAGAGAAATGATAACTGTCTACTAAGTAGTTGCTCAGGGGTTCATTTATATCCAAGTTATCAAGTCAACAGATTTGCTCGTCGTAAGGGTGTGAGATCTGTAAAGAGATTATGTGCAAGCACATATAAAATATGACAGAATATTGTAAACTAAGTTTAAAAACAAAATGTTCTCAGTCATCGTAACACAATATTTATTCAGATAAAACAAAAATGTGTCAAGTCAACGTCAACAGTAGAACTAAAATATGCGAAAGAAGCATATTTTGTTTATGCGGTGGAGACAGTGATGTATGCCTTTTCAGCCGATTCATTATCTAGCCGTCTGTCACATTATGAAATACAAAAACAGAAGCGCTGATATATCCTTAATATATTTTAAGACGTCTAGGAACACAAAGATGTATGTGCTTCTGTGTAGCCTATCCATAGGCCTAATGTACAGCTGCTACAGCTGCAGAGTAGAGAGCATTGGCAATTTATAAACATAAAAAGATAGCAGTTTTCTTCTAGTGAACCGTGTGTTTTGAGCCAATGTATTGTGAATTAATAGGGTTTACTTAAAAATGTCGATATACGTTCAGATCTTGAATTCAACTTTTGGCTACAGTGTGTTACATAAGTTGTGTTCCTCGGTAGACATTACGCTACAGTAGGCGAAACATTCCGTACTCGCCCTTTAACGACCAGACATTACACGTTTACTTGTTAGTAAAATATATAAATCTGATATTTGTAAAGACTATTTAGCCCCACACATTTAGACTACCTACCTATCACAGAGACTTCGCTTCACACAGAAGTTGTTTGCACCAGAACAAGACACCAGACACACATCGGTCTGTGTGCAAGAAAACTCCAATACAAGGCATGTAGTTGCTTGCCTGCTTTGACCACGCCCACTAAAGAGCATTCATTGCTGTTGCAAGGCAGGTGTGGGAAATGTAGTTTAGTAAATTTAGCCCTCAAAAATGTATTTGTATTATTATAATCATCATCATAAACATCATCATTATTATAAAATCTTATTTGTAATTGTAATGTTTGTTTATTTATTTACACATATAGTCCACAGTACAACAAGAACTCGTACATATGCTTGTTTAAGCATACAAATGTATTGAATACCTATAAACAACAAGCAAAATATTACATTTCACTGCAATAACAACAATATATAGTGTTATATCATGATAACTAAATAAATAAATTAATTAACCACATGAAGGATACAGGCTAAATAAGACCCATGTGAATTAAATTACATTTGTGTGAAGATTTAATGAAGGTACTCAGACACAAACTGAGGATGTATGATGTAGTGTCCCACTTGATAGGGCTTCACCATCTGAAAGCAGCTGTAGCCACCACTGTTAAGAACAAGCAGCAACATATTGCATTAAATTTGTGTGACCATGATATACTGTGTTAGACAATACTGTGCTTTGTATCCTATACCACCAAAAAATGAATTAAAAAATAAAAGTGCACAAACCACAATATTACAGAAGAGCATGTGAGTTTGAGTGTGTGCATGCTTGTATGTGTGCTTTGTTACCTTTTTTGTAACTAAATGGAATTAAAGACACTACAATCCATACTGTACATACCACAGGTCCTGTGTGCTACTAGGACGGGATCTCCAGGACTGTGTATGTGGTATGTGGTTCTGTGCATCATAACTCTGATGTCTATGGTGCTGTGATACAAAAGTGCTGCTCTGGGGTCCCATCTGAGGGTTAGCTGCTGAGAGTTGCCTGTCAGAAGAAAAGGCACATTTGCATTTACCAGCATAGCGAATTATCACAGAAATAATCACAGGAATTCATTGTGTGTTATTTATTATTATTTTATAAAATACTGTATATATAATATAATAAAATTGAAACCTGAATTGGTTTGCTGTGGCTTTTTGGGGATGACTGTCGTCCATTCCAGCAGCAAGTTTAGTTAGCGTCAGTTTTTGTAGTCCACCAGCAGAGGGCAGAGCTTGATTGACTGGATCCATAATGGGGCGTTCACCTGCATGGACAGCATTCAAACTTTCATTAAGTTTATTTTTGTCTGATGATGGAACCATAAATCACAACAATACAATAATAGTCATCACGAAATAGATGGGAAAGGAATCACTTCATGTATTTATTGGATTTTCTGTTCATCGGTCAGCTTCTGTTTAGTCATAAAGTTTGGGCATGCCAAAAACTATTGTTAGTTTACAATTAAAGTATAGTGGTCCAAGGTTGCAACTGTTTATATGATGATGAATCAGTTGCCAGGGCCAACAGAGGAACACACTGGGAAGTCCCACAAGATGTGTCAAAGCAGAGAGCTGATCCTTACCTGAACTATACATGGGTCGATCAAGCCTGACGGGGGGGAAGAGAGGCTGGAACCCAGTCCGGGAGTATCTGCTGGAGGACTGAAGTCTCTGTGGAAGCAAAAAGTCCTGAGAAGGAAGACAAGGAGAAGAGGCGGGAGGTGAAAGGAATATATGCAATAAGGAATTAACAAAAAAATAAAACAACCAGAAATAATTAATTAGGTGTCTCCTACTGTAATACAATGGAATTATTCTCTCCATAATTTACTATGAAATGCTCTTACAACATTATATATATATATATATAATTATAAGCATGGATGACATGATTAATGTAAACTACTGAATATGTTGATTTGTTTGTTTTGTGCACTCAAATTTCACATTGTGTAATGTGGCCTGTACACCTGTACACAAATACTTAATTTGTGCGCATATACAGTTGGACACTGGAGCAGAAAGCCTATAGGCTCATCCATGCTCTATTTCCTCCATTTCCACATAAAGGAATGCTACAGCACGTGCTGAATAATAGATGTTTACAGCTTTCACCCTGTATGTAAACAACCAGGAACAAATGACTGCAAGACGAGAGAAAGGCTCAGTCTGCCTTGGGCAATAAGGAGAGAGAAATAATAAGTGGATTTTCATGTACTGCCTGCTCTTAATTTAACCTATTTAAAATGTTTTTTACATCCTCTTGCGTTGTTTGTTAAGTACTCCAGCAGAGGACGAACCTTCCTTCATCATCACACATACAGTACAGAGCAAGATGTCCCACGTTTGGAGACCTTCCATAGTGGTAAGATCTTACCGGGTGAGGGTGGGGGTTGTTCCTGCGGTGGGTCAAGGATGGTCGAGGCTGCGCTGGCTTCACTCTGCCCGGGGAGGCAAACTGCTCGGAGTATGTGCTCTGGTAGTACATCCTCGTCATTCCTATACCCGCTTTCTATCAGCTGGAGCGTGTTAAAACACTCTCGTCCAACTACTGCTCCTCCCACTGACACTCACTAGCTCCACCCCTGTGCTTCAAATTGTTTTTGCATTATTTGCCCTATAGGCTACTGTGTTACAGTTGACACTGTTTTATTTGTTTATTTGCACTTCTGAATACTAATTTCTAAATAACAAATTGGTAGAGTCAGCATGAAGCGGTGCATGACAAATGTTTCCTAATAAATGTTCCATCAAAGGGCTAAAGTTAAAATCTGATTTGGTTTTGGTGCCAGCTACTTACTGTAGGTGAGTGAAAACAGGGTTGAACCAAAACACTCCTCTCCACCTGCCACATGAGAACCTGGCCATTAGCCCTCCCTGCAGAAAATGAACAAAGCCCCGGGCCACCCGCAGAGACAGATACAGTACACCCGGGGTCATTTTTCAGTTCAAGTGTCTTCTGTGTGCCCTCAAAATGTATCCAGCATAGATGTCGACACCCAAGGCCTGGCCTCTGGCTATGGGCAACTTTGTAGTCAAGGCAGAATGATTCTTAGCAGGTCTATGGAACTGGAATCAACAAGTAGACAGGAGAGAGATGGAGCCCATGCTTCACACAGGGTCACCTCTGTTCGCAGTTCACAGTCAGCCTGCCTCAACGTGTCCATCAATTATTCATAAAGTTCTGTAGGGCCCTTTAGTGCTGTCACCGTTCTCGCTAAAGGTATCTGTGAAAGGATCTGGCTATTTGTCTTGCTGAGAGAGCTGCGGCATGTTTGACAGCTAAATGCCACTGAAATCCATGGCAGCAGATGCATGGGTGTGTGTGGGTGTGTGGGTATGGGGGTGGGGGGTATGGGGGGTGGCAGTAAGGGTATGGTTGCTGCACAGGAGTTCAAATCAAAACTGAGTTCAAATCAAAATTGAATTCAAACTGCGATGTTGTACTTGAGTTGCAGTACTGTGTTTGCATGTCCTGCAACCTACATATACTGTCTAATTCTGTGTTTGCATCTCCTGCAACCTACATATACTGTCTAATTCTTGTCTCTGTAATTAATGAAAACAAGACATTAATTCAAATAGAAAGATATTTAATACAAATATTTTATTTTGGATAGACAAGTCAAGTTAACTATACAGGGTGTGTATAGAGTGCTCAAACTGGAGCACATTACACAATTCATACGATATTGCTTTCATGTTCTGCTTAGCCAGCAGAACAGCAAAGGTCCAGTCAGCTGTAGAAATTATCTTTGGACCTCAAAGCTTGGCTCACACTTTTTAATGTTTCACCGGTGCTTGGATTTCACTGTTGCCTTGAGTTTTTTATAAAGACAGCCAAAAGTCTGTGAAATAAAATAAAACAATTCAAACATGGCTCTTTTTCATGTGCCATCTGACTTTATGAGATAATGTTAACAGTTTAAAGTAATTTAAAGATGCAGTCAGATATCCTGGTGAAAGACTGCTGATATTTGAACTCGATCAAAATCAAAACACCTTTCCCTTACATGCCATATTGTGCTCCCTCAGAAGCTCAGTCCCAAGACATGCAATGCCAAGATTCTGATAATCTTGTGTGGTGCGGTCTGCACCGCTTTGTTTGCATTTTCGTTTACAGAGCCAGAGCTGTGTAGTAACATCAGATACTTTTTTTGCACACAGAAAGGACAGCTACAGTATATATATACACACACTATGAGTAGATATTGGCCAATATTTACAACAAGTGTTTAAGCCGAATCGCCGACTCCACCTTTAATCTATCTGCTTAAAAAAAATAGTACATATGTGCAAACCTGGATTGTGTAGTAAACAATCCCCAAGTAGCCTGCAATACAGCCACCCAGGAAGAGATCAAATGCTGCAGGCTTCACTCTGTGTGGTACAAACATGGAGAAACGTCAATCTGGAATGGCCTGCTGACGAACAGGCCTCGTCTGAATTGAGACAGGTCAAAAACGTACCTGTACATCACCATCGGTTGACTCATTTGGTCAAAAAATGTAATATCGGGGTCCCGAAAAAACAGGTATTAAAATGATTTAAGAAAAAAACAAATGTTTCAAATGTTTAGACATTTGAAATTACATTTCATATTATACAGTATGTTTAATATGTTGAATAGGTCCGTTATCTGTTTAATGTGTGCTTTATTTACTGCACATGCATGCACATTCAGCAAAGCGCACAAACACCTTTTGCTAAATATGTTCACCATTTGTCCTGGCGGAAGGTGTGTCGGTGGACCTGGACCAGGTGCTGTCTGAACTCCTGCTCCAGTGTGTTAACTAGCAGCATCTGTAAAGGTCCCTTGTCCATCAGTTGGGCAGCCCTTGGGACTGACGTCAAGAAGGACATGAGACTAGACAAGCGGCTGTCCTGGAGGTCCTGTATCAGTTTAGTAAACACACAACACAATTTCATTTAATTATGTATATGTAATCAGATGTGTGGCCAAACAGACGGCCTGGGATTTCATGTCAACTTCTGAAGAAACGTTTCACAGACGTTGTAATTACCATATATGAGCACCAGAGGGCAGCGCTAGTTCTTATACTGATTACAGTACACTAAACCAGGGGTCTAAAACTCCGGTCCTGGAGGGCCGCTGTCCTACACCTGATTCGACTTAAAGTGTAACTGCACTGATTTTTATCTGTTATGACGTGTAGATCTGTTTTCAGCCCATGAAATGCAGATTATTGTCAATATTAACACCAGCATTGATGTGTCTCATCACAAATCAATCATATTACTTAGTTTATAGTTCAAAAATCACATTTTACGGTGCAGTTACATTTTAAAGGGTCATTTTCGATCTCCGCAGAAGCCTGATAAAGACCCATTCATGTGAATCAGGTGTGTTGGAACAGGGAGACATCTTAAAACATGCAGGACAGCGTTTGAGACCCATGCCACTAAACTGTATATAAATAAGAAATATTTGAATAATTCTTACCATGTGTCCCTTGAAAACCTGTACATCTTTTGGTGAACCCTGGTGGGAAACAGACCACCCCACACACTCACACGGTGCTGTATTCTGTATTATTCATTTACACAGCTGAAGAAACGATAAGCAACACTAGCAGCATTACGTGAATATTATGATGTATATCAATGCCCTATGATCAATGCACATAATCACCTTGTCTGAAAGGTTATACATAAACCGAGCCAGCGTTTCAGCAATGATGACACCATTACTTCTGAGTTTCCTGACATCCACTTGTGACCTGTGAAGACAGAAGCATGAGAACACTCAAGAGGTCATGTATACATTGTAGTATATAGTGTGTATACAATGTGTAGTATACATTGTAGTATATAGTGTGTATACAATGTGTAGTATACATTGTAGTATCTAGTGTGTATACAATGTGTAATATACATTGTAGTATATAGTGTGTATACAATGTGTAGTATACATTGTAGTATATAGGGTGTGTACAATGTGTAGTATACATTGTAGTATATAGTGTGTATACAATGTGTAGTATACATTGTAGTATATAGAGTATATACAATGTGTAGTACACATTGTGGTATATAGTGTGTATACAATGTGTAGTATACATTGTAGTATATAGTGTGTATACAATGTGTAGTATACATTGCAGTATATAGGGTGTATACAATGTGTAGTATACATTGTAGTATCTAGTGTGTATACAATGTGTAGTATACATTGTAGTATATAGTGTGTGTACAATGTGCAGTATTTTAGTATACTATATATACAATGTAGTATACATAATTTAATTGTTATGTTGCAAGGATGGCCTTCTTATGATTATTACATTTTCGCCTTTTAATTCATTATGCTAAATTATGTTTAATCTAGTATATTACTATGTTGCTAAAAAACACATTTATGAAAATGTACAATTAGTTAATTTGTCAGAAACCTATATCCCAAGTGACGTACAACGAGTAGCTTACAATTATACAGTAGGTAATTACAAGGAGCGGGTGTTTTGCTGAAAGATGCTTACAATAATAGGCCACTGTGGGGCTCAAACCCACAACCTTCTGGCTGGGAGTCAATCACCCAGACCACTGACTGGACTATCCCGTCCCCTGTTTAGATAATTTAGCCAGCGCTTCTCTCCAAAGAAACCTCAGTGAGTTCAAGAAGCATGGGGGTTTAGACATCTGGCTCAAAGATGTTTACAGGTAGGCCAGGCACATGGAACACACCCGAGACCTTTCTAGGAGTCAACCATACTGGCCACTAGTCGTCATTCCTCGAAAGAATTAGAGGCATATTTCTTTAAGATGTACTTGTTTGTATATTTGACCTGTTCACGACTCAATGACTCATGATTTCCTGTGCTTGTTTGTTTTTTGTAATTGTGTCTCTGTGTTTTCTACCTTATCTGTGTTATTTATGATGTTTATCTTGGCCAGGTCTATATTAAGAGATTGTAATCTCAATGGGTAATTCCTGGTGAAATAAAGGTTAAATAAGTAAATAACAATAAGTAAATAACAATAAATAACACATTATAGATGTTTTAAGACATTTATTTATTTACTATTTAGCTTTAGAGTCTGCAAATGGGTAGGAAATTGAATTACCCTCTGTCATGTCCAATTAAAATATGGTTACATGTTTTATGTTTGGATATTTTTCATCATTGTACACATTGAACACTCACGTTTGAAAATGTGCTGTATACATTTATTTTATTTGCTCTGCTCTGCTCTGATCTGATCTGATCTGCTCTGCTCTGAACTGAACTGATAAGGCCTGATAAGATAAGATCTGATTTGATCTGACCTGATATGATATGATCTGATCTGACCTGATATGATATGATCGGATTTGATCTAATCTAAACTGATCTGACCTCACCTGATATGATCTGAGCTGATTTGATCTGATATTTGATCTGATCTGATCTGACTTGATATGATCTGATCTGATGTGACCTGATATGATATGATATGATCTGATCTGATCTGATCTGACCTAATCTGATCTGATCTGACCTGATCTGATATCTAGTCTGATCTGATATCTGATCTGATCTGATCTGATATCTGATCTGATCTGCAGCACTCACATGGTGTCCAGTATGGAGCCTCGGAGGCCAGACCTGGGGTCCTCCAAATGAGACAGGGTGAAGCCCGGGATGCTGTGCATCGCGAAGCGTTGGTTCTCCCAGGCTACAGAGGACTCCGCCAGCAGGCTGATCTTCTTGTGTACCATTCCAAACTTCACCCAGGTAAATCTTGAGGACACCACCTGCAGAAGGGAGGATGGGCAACAGGTCTGTTGGCTAGTCTCGCTGGTCATTGGCTAGTCTCGCTGGTAATGATGAATGAGCGTTACCTCCTCCAACCGATGGATGAAGGAGTGCATGGGTGTTTTGGGCTTAGGGAGGCGAGACACATGCACGTAAAGCTCATCCCCATTGGCTAGCGTATCCAAACAAAAAACCAACTCAACGCTATCATGAAGTAGACTGGACTCTGATTGGTTGAAAATAAAATAAAAGTATATAGAAAAAGGCTTAAACACCCTTTAGACATTCACAGTTAACAAGGTATTAAATATTGGCAGATATCAAGTGGGTCTCATTCCTCGTCTCATAAAAATCAGCCATCTTCGTAATCTGTATATAGCTGTACAGTTAGTGTATACATAATTCATAAAGCATATATTTAACTTTCAGACAGGATATCCCAGGACTTCTTCAGAAAGTCAAAATAGGCCTGGCTGGCTGCTTGTGAGGCTACTTACAATGCCAGACTGAACTGAATCTCTTCAGTTATGCTCATAAGGGAAATCAATTCCATTGATTTTGCAAAACAACAATAGACCCTGTATATTTCATTATAAGGGACAACGAGACAGCGACAAGTTCTTACCAGCATGGTCCAGATTCTCCTCAATCCATCTCCTGGTGCCCAGGAAGTTGTATTTCCCTCCAACGGTCAGGGAAAACATCAAGTGATATCTGGTGAATGGTGGATTGATTCAACCCAAACAATAACAAGGCAGGGCATTTCATTTCAGATGACAACATTAATGTTGATAAAGAAGCCAGTTAAGGAGCTATTAGCTTGCAGAACGTACGTCCGGCATTTCCAGCACATGCTGTTGAAATGTGGGATTAACATTTTGGAATCTAATTATCTCAGCGTCTTTGAGACTCACGCTGGCCTGGTGCTCGGACTGCTGTAAAGCTTCTGGAAGAGCAGTGCGAGCTCCAGCAGGATGACGACCCCACTTCCATTAGAATCTGCTCCATGCGCCAGCCACTGGGATGCACGCGCACACACAAACACACAAAGGTGAGCCTATGGGCACAAAGACGAATAAATATTGTAAACATCGTCACTATGATATCACTATACTTTCAAATGGACTTGCATCAGCTACATCAAGCACTGACACTTTATTATGGCTAATACATCATATAAAAGGGCTTACATGTAGCTGCTTAGCTGTAGCTGGAGATGTATTTTCTGTGTGTGTGTGTGTGTGTGTGTCTGTGTGTGTGAGTGTCTGTGTGAGTGTAATGGTTGGGGGTCCAGGGTTACAAGGAAGCTGAGTGGACAGACATATGGATGTTCTCATCTTCCTTAAAGCTGAAACCTGTGAACTACATATCCATTGACAATGGTTATTGCTGCTTTTCGTTGGCTACAGGTTCAAAGACCTATCGGAGCTAGCCGTTACGGGACTGCTGTTGCTCACCAGTATCTGAAAGCCTGTGGCCGTGACCATACTGCGAAGGACTGCGACATTATGGACACAGTTTGAGAAACAGTTAGACAGGCATCACCGTGGGTACAGCATATTAGCCTCGCTAAGTGAAATTAGTAGCAGCTAGGACAGTAACAGCTATTTGTAACAGCGAGGACAGGACTTCGTCTCGAGAATCAGCCTGGATAGCTTGAAAATCGTTAGCCACAGGCGTAGTTTAGGTGTGACAAAGGCCACTTGAAAACAACTCTAACACAAAAATGGCACAGGAACAGAAGTTAATGTAGGTGATGCAATATAGCATCAGTTTTATAATAATTTATTAGGAGAGCAAAGGCATTTCTCTTCTCCCAACTTTTCTACTGCAAGAGTGGATTTAACAATAGTCTCCGCTGGTTCACAGGTTCGGCCAATCACCTGCCAAATATTTTTATGAAAGCGCCTGCCAAGTTATAATGGACAGCTCCCCAGATAGGTGTGTCTACAGATGCAGATATCTGGCATGTCAGGTTAACAACAAATAGCAACAACAACAAAAAATCATTAGCAATGGAGAAATTAGATTGTGTTAAAGTATTGCACATATTTAGCTCTTTCCCTCATGCAGTAAAGCAATTGATTTTAATTACTGCAGTTAGGTCATTTTGTTTACACCACGGCCCCCTAAAAAATATGTTTACAGTTTGCAAGCTATAAACCAGTTTTATTACATAAAATTAAGCATAATATAAACAATAAACATTTTATTGTAGAAGATAAAACAGTGTCTCCAGCCTCCACTCACCTCTGAAGAAGATGGAGGAGGTGCGTGAAGCTGCGGCCTGCTTGACTTCCTCATAAATGCAGAGGAGGTGATCGTCCTCAGGCACAGCATACACGGGCAGGAGGGCACCCCTCAACAGCACCTCACTCTCACTCGCCATGAACGACTGTACAAACGGAGGAACGGATGACTCAGCATGGAGAGGAGAAGTGCTTCCTGCTTTACAGTAAATGTACTTTGAAACCGATCTGTCCGGCTAGGCTCCTGTGCTAAAAGTACAGGAATTGTGTCCTCTGAAACAACTAACTGTCTTGTTGCTGTCTAACTGCCATTAGTCTGAGTTCTAATTCTGGTTTAAAGGCAAGGTCAGTTATTCTCGAAAACGCTTGCTAACTTTCTACGCTTGCTAACTCAAATCAAAACAATATCCATCCTCAGCGCCGCCCCATACATTGAATCGCATAGTTTGTTGTTGCGAGCGGTGTTCGCCACCTTGTTTATGTTCCTATTTAGGGAGCCAGGGCTGTATCTGATTAATTACAGAATGATAAGCTAACAAAATGCAAGGAGATATTTGGTGAATTTGACAAAAAGCTTACAATTAGTTTGCAATCGCTGACGTCGACGGTAAGATAGCTAAATGTGAGGAGATGTGAATTTGGTGAACATTAAGTGTATTATCTTACAATTAGTTTGCAATAGCTGACCTTACCTTTAATTATGTTAAATTCTCCTGGCGGCAGGTGTTTTGAGTTATTATGTCAGATCTCCTCTCAGGACGTATCAGGATCATCAGCAAACTACTTTTATTCACAGGAAAACATTATAAAGAAGGCATTAGTTGTCTTGGCCTGGTGTAACCAGACCAAAAATTCACTTTGTGAGCAACAGTTGGGCGTAGTAGGCTACCGTTGTCCAACCCTAGCAACAAAATTGATATAGACATATCAGAGATGCAACCTGAAGGCTACACCCAGTCTAGAGGCGAAGGGCAAAATAGTTACTATTACAGTGTTACTACATAATATTGCTGCAGAAAGCTGTTATTACCTGACTGTACTATACAAGACATGAAATAGTGGTGCAGACCGCACCAGACAACACTATCCCAGCTTTGGTAAATGTGTTCAATGTGTGGGGCGGAGCTTCTAAGGAAACACCCTATATGGCATTGAAGGGAAAGGATTTTATTTATTTATTTATTTATTTATTTATTTTTGGGCCGAGTTCAAACATCAACAATCATTCTCCAGAATGATTGACTATGCCTTTAACCTGTACGGTGTCATGAGCAATGGTAGAACTGTTCTGTGGCAGCAGAATTAGGATGGCAGCGGCGTTCTGTCTCTGGGCCTCCAGGTATCTCTGCATGGTGAAGTCTGGCACCTTCATGACGACACAGAGGCAGGTCAGAACCGGCTCGTCAGCAGAGCGCGCCTCAGCCACAATGATGGCCCCGGCACAACCTCAATGAGAAATGATAAGGGAAATGTGAAGGGCATAACACGGTGGTATAAATAGACACATTTAAGCTTGTTTGATTATTTGTTTGTTTGTGAGGCTTAAAGTTAACACTCTTATTAATATAATCATTACAATAACTTTACAAAAAACTGACTAAAAAAGAAACCAGTGTCAACAAGAGATATATTTTGAAGATGGATATTATTTGGGTTTTGATATTTATGAACAACTGAACTGAATGTGTTGCAAAGGCTAAATTAACTCCACCCTAACTGAAAGTATAATAAAAGGCTTAATACAAACCATTTATACAGCCACTGAAGAAATTAAGAAACCACTGCAGGTTTCTCAGATTTCTACTATCTATACATTTTTTGTTTTTAGTTACATTTATTATATATTTTTTTTAGATTTATATTTATAGAATGTTGCTATTTATTTTCTTTTACATGTACAGTATATATACAATATACTATTACATTTTTTTAAAAATTGCAGTGGTCTCTTAATTTTTCCCAGGGCTATAGGCTACTGTAGGCTATACTGTAAACATCTTAAATATAAAACTACCATACTGCATGCTGTATTGTAAACATCTTAATATAAAACGACCATACTGCAGGCTGTATTGTAAACATCTTAAATATAAAACTACCATACTACATGCTGTATTGTAAACATCTTAAATATAAAACTACCATACTGCAGGCAATACTGTAAACATCTTAAATACAAAACTACCATACTGCAGGCAATACTGTAAACATCTTAAATACAAAACTAGCATACTGCAGGCTGTACTGTAAACATCTTAAATATAAAACTAGCATACTGCAGGCAATACTGTAAACATCTTAAATACAAAACTACCATACTGCAGGCTGTACTGTAAACATCTTAAATATAAAACTAGCATACTGCAGGCAATACTGTAAACATCTTAAATATAAAACTACCATACTGCAGACAAGGCAGTGAACAGTGAGTCCCTGTTACTGAACTATACTAACCGTGCTTCTGCCTTCCCAGACTGTACTGTTGCATCCTGTAAGCAGTGAACTCATAGGAGGAGGCTGCAGGCAGAGAAAGCGCTTGTAGGGACTGGACGTGGAGCAACAGGACTGCAGCTAGGGTCAACTCTCTCGCCAACATGGTGGCACGTCCCGATGGGATTCTGTTGGGTGTAGTCGAGTCTAGAGATAAAGTTTTCACTTGGGTCTGATCTCAGCAGTCTTTAAATTGGTTGCACGGCAATTATATAATGCAATCACTTATTTATGTATTTTGCAGTTATTTAACTAAACATAATGTGTAAACTTGGTACATAATTGGAAAAAGCACAGTACGGGTCAACCGATGCATATCAGTATTGAGTTCATTTCTAATGTGTCCGAGATCTGGTACGTTTCCCTATGTTGACACAACAATCCTAATGAGTCCCAAGAACACTGCCACAGCTCACACACGCACACACCTACAATACATAAACACACACACACACAGCCTGACCTGTATTTCATTATTCCAACAGAGGCTACTGACCTGATTCTCAGGCTCGTGGTCTCACGGGCTGTGTTTCGCTGTGTTCAACTTCAGCTCCGCTCCTTGTGAAGTGCTACCAACAGGCTGCTAGGACAACTAGGTAAGCCTCATTGGCCATCTGCACACAAGGGATCAACTCTAGGCTAATCACTGCCCTGCACCCCCATCCTGAGGTCTGTCCATCCATCTTCCCCCACCCCGAGGTCTGTCCATCCCTCTTCACCTTCTCTCTGGGATGCCATAATCCTGTGGCTCTTAAAGTGGGGGTCGCAAAACACAAAGTAGAGCATCACCACAAGTTGATTTTCAGAAATAACATTTTAAAATTATTAAAAATTGAATTTTTAACCATAATTGCTAGTAGTAGTACAGTTTATACATTACTTTAATGTATGCTGCTACTAGCCTATATTAAAAATACTATAAAATAATATTATGCCGTTACATTTCTACCACCTCTGGGGATAGCGGGGGTAACGAGTCTGGCACTTTGATTTTGGGGGTTGCGAGCTGAAAGGTTTGAGAACCCCTGATAGGGTATATCCTACTCATTCCCTGCAGAAGGTAAACACCACATGGCTACTGATGAACAGACAAGCGCTTAGTTCTTTGATCATTGTAAATTATTAACGTGCACACAAAGGTATATTACTAGAGCAAAATATGACATCACAAATTGCAGAAACATTCCAAAATATTCAGATATTTGAAATTTATTTTGATATGTTACACTACACAGAACATTAACACTGTTAAATACTAAATGGAACACGTTCACATTGCCTTTACAATCATAACAATATGCATCTGGCAAATAAAAAAGGCATCTATGTTCAAATGCAATATTTCACATACCTAAAAATAAATAAAAAACACAACTGCCAATAAATATCTTCTGATACAATTCATTACTTAAGGCAGCATGTACTTTAGTAAATGAGGTGTGGCTACATCCCAAATAACACACTATTGATCTAAAGTAGTGCACTCAATAGAAGACAAGTCCAACTTGCCTGCCGGTGAATCGGTTAGCGTGATCATGTGACAAGAAGAAAATGAAAGGTCATACAACAAAGGTCAAGCATATACTATAGTGTTAAAACAAGGTTTGGCTCACTGGTCCAACTATGCATAACTCAGAGTACCTGAGTTATGCTACTCAGGTACACGTCAAATTAATTCAATTCAATCTTGATATTTGCAAAAGGGCATGTAGCACCTAATATACGTTATTTGTAAATATCAGGTTAATACATTCTTTTGTAAAAAATTGTATTCTATATTCCTACGAAAAACAAAAGAAAAGTAGAACATCTGCATTCTTAAACATGTATCTAGATGGTAATGTGTCATTATGATAATACTAAAAAACGGCCTAAATAAATAGAAATATATAAATGTTAGAGAGCTATTTTTGTTCCCATTCAATGAAGAGCTTTTGCTCTAGGTGCCAGAAGAATTGTGACCAGAGACAGTATCTAATTGCTTTGCCTATTAGTCCTGAACATATTCTTTATATTCAACACATTCATGTGACATGTTTGAAGTCTCCTTTTAACTAAACATATCTATGTCCAACAATAAGTTTTCTTTTGCTGTATTATTGACATTTCTAGTAGTAGCAGTAGTAATAATAATAATGATGGTAATCTTGCAAACATATAGACAGGTCTTCGGTAAAGGGCTAATTCTGAAAGAATACTGCCCCACTGGCATGAAAGTACAAAGGCTGCGTTTATGTATTCCAGACAGCAGATGGTATTTAAGTTATGACCTCAGAAGATCTATGTAAGCACATTTAAATCAAACCAATAGTATTCCATAATTTCCCGATCAGATTATTATAATGACAGATAACCTCTTATTTCGGTAAAGTAAAATAGCAATAAGGTATGTGTCAAATTAAAATAACACGATAAACACATCTGAAACACACTAGATATTTGTTTTATGGTCTGTATAGGGTTGGTCGGGGATGGCTCAAACCCAGAACTGTCTACATTATTGAGCTCTGGTTAGGTTAAAAAACAAATTCATTAAAAAAACTAAATGTAGTGATCTGGAGACACTAGATAATTACAACAATTCGTATTTTCTGTAAAGTTTACAGTGATGTCAACACTGCTAACAAATAGGATGTCCCCGTACTTCAAAACCGCTAACATTTACCTTTTCCACTGAGCAAAGTATTGACAACATTTGACAGTGTATTTAAATTAGGTGCCTGACTTTTAAGTCTTGAACTATAGAACTTGGTAAGTCAGTATGTGCAAAAGTACAATCATACCCCTCAAATAAAAAATAAAAGTAACTCTTTCTTACAGTCACTGATACGCAACAAAATGGCAGTGTCAGATTGTCTGACACTGCCATTTTAGACACAAAAGTACTGCTAGGTAATATTAAAAGAACTTAAAAGCACCAGATATGAAATTGCAGTTTAAGCAAATAGTATCAGAATTCCATGTTCTCCCATTCTTGGTTTATTCCACAGATCTACCCTCATTACAAGCAGTGGTTCCTATTCATGGAAATATGACTTCCATACCATAGAGTATCATATCTCATTAAAACTAAATTATGTTCCTTTGTCTATTGACAGTAAGTGAGGCCATTTATTGAGTGCGACCCTCACCATATTACTAATTGGCAATACAAAGTAGTTGGCTGAACAAAGGCTGATAAATGTGTAGGAGTTGTTCATTAGGACGCACTGTAACAAGAAGCATATAATAGTTTCCAAGTAAAAACAGTTTCTCTTACTGAATGTGAAATGGCATGATTATGCCCTATAGTACCATGAAAATAAAAGTATTTTCCCCAACTATAACCACTCCATAAATATTACTGTAAGCTTTAAGTGTTGTAGTGCAGCTAAACATTTGAGCACAAGCATCCTAGACTCTTGCACGTTTGATACATAGATACATAGGAAGACAAACCAGTCTAATTGGAAAAGAGGCCTAATGGCCACTGCAAATCCAATCAACTCAGACTGATATTTCCCATGATGCCTCTACACAACGCTAACAAACCACCCACAGCAGGAACTAAGTCCTTCATGGTGGTTTGGCAGATTCTGAGCTCTCTTCTCTTCATTTTATTTGTTTTGGCTCCACTCAAACAAAAAGGTTCCTTCCTTGATTCCCATTACCAGAAAATCCATGACGGTAAAATGGAAGTCAAACTAAAGGTGTGTGTGGGGATAGGGTTTTAGGGAAAAGGGGGGGGGGGGGGGTAGTGATGTCTGTTTTCCTTTTGAGGGATAGTCTCTCATCAAGTCCTCTCTGAATTCACACTGCAGGAGTGAGATGCACAGATCCTACCACAGGAGGAGCATGTGCAAGGTGATGCCGCTGTACATTATTGACCATGTTATGTTTGTTTTTTACCTACTCCTTATTTTTGATAAACCCTTCTTTCATTTGTGCAACTGCAACTACCCTCTTGACATCACTTCTGGTGCACTGGGGTTTAGTGGGTGCAGGGTGGGTAGGTGGGCGGGTGCGGGAGGGGTGGGGGATGCTACTGGATTTGGCAGGCTGTGGAAGGGGCAGCGTGGCAGCACATGCACGTTTGGTTTACGGATTTAGGGGGTATCAGATCCAGGTCCTCGTCGTCTGGGATCTCATCTAGCCGGTATCCATCCTTCAGGAGCTGGATGTTCAGGTCCTGGTTGATCTGCTGTAGACATTAAAGACAGGAAATGCTTGTGGTGGTGACTCAGGCTTGTGTCGCGTTAATGCCAGCTGAAGCGCTATTATCTACAGAATTGCTGGAAAGCATTCTCATAAACAAAGCCAAGATTTAAAGTTGCACAGGATAGCTTTCAGTATAGTCAAATGTTAAATGCTCAGTTCTATTTGAATGGGGGAGGTCTTCCCGAGCCCATTGCTGTCCGCTGGATGTCACAAAATGATGCAAAGCATTCCGAGTAAATTAGCATACAGTTGCATTTATGTGTACCAATGAGAGCATTGACCATTAGCGAACAATACTGTCAATGCTTGCTATTAAAAGACACCTACATTAAATGTAAATAGTATGCAGTTACCTTATGCAGAGCCACTTTTACTCGAAGGGAAATAAATTGTTGTAGGAGCAAGAGCGATGCACAACACACACACGAATGTTCTTGCGTGACACAAATGTATGAATGTGAGCCAGCATAAGCACGACTAACATGTCTGTCAGTGGCTGTGCATATACCTGACGTGTACATGGCACAATGAGGCGGTGGTGGTGGTGATGGGAATGAGCTCATGGATTACAAGGTGGTGTAAACTATAGTGTGTTTGTAGATACCTGGTCCCTCAGACATCTCACCTCGGCTGAGGAGTATCCTGAGGAGGAGTATCTGGACACGTCAAAGTCATCATCGCTGGAACGGAGAAGACGACGGTCAGCGGTCAGGCACCGTGGCCATCCAAACATAATGCGACATCATAATTCACAGCTCAGCTCAGCAAGAGAAGTAACACCTTAATAGTTTCTTTTTTAGAAATCACAGCTACTTGATTTCAAATCTGTGGCTGAGAACAAAGCGTGATAATGATTTATATGAAGCTCACATAAAGCCAAGACACTGGAATTGTTTATCGATTGTCACAGAAGTGGCCGGTCTTGTTGATGAAGCTGAATGAATACACGCAGCGCAGTAAAACGTCCTAACAGCATTCTGTAGAACAGTCCATCTAAGGAGTAATAATAACGCCATACTCATGCTACCGATACATTTCTGTGAATTCCTACAGGAAAGCTTCTTGCCTGCTGAAGCAATAACTCACTTTTACACAGTCCAAATGAACGGACAATAAGCTATTGTGCAGTCACATGGGGTACATGATGTAATATCTAGTGTAATCACAGACGGCTTTGTGAAGAAGGCTGATGTCACATAAAAAGGGTTTCCCCGCGTGGCCTTCCGAGACAGGATGAAACTGACCAAAGGCCGTCGAGGACACGCCCTTTTCTGCCCAGTCTAAAGCTTCTCCCACCTACTGCATGACACCATTTGTTGTTCCCCGGATGACTGAATGTTATTGTTAAAAACGTGGTGTAGAACGCCACTGACCCAGAGTTTTTTTTGTTCTTTCCCACGTCTCACCATTTTGTTTGGAGAAGGGTCTTTCTCGCGTGATGCAGGTGAAAAGTATACTCCTTCGGATTACAAATTGTTTGGTTAACAGAAACAAACAAACTACACACCTGTCAGTGTCCAGAGCTACCAAAGGCTTCTCGTCTGGGCTCTGGTCTAAAGAGGAATACCCTTTGTTTGGCACCACCAGCCTAGAGCGGGACACAGAATACAGAGCAACGTTGGACAGAAATACCACACAAATCTCAAAAACACAAACGCAGTTGCAAAGCATGCAGTTTCATCAAAGAAGTCAGTTTTAATATAAGTAGTCTCAAGTGCCAATCGGGAATATTTTAAACTCAAACATATTCAACATTAATCGGATGACAAATATGCCAGCAGACTGTTAAGCTCCTGCCAGGGGAGACATTGCGAGACAATGGGGCTAATCTGCATCTTGCAGACAGCAGGGGCTCGGAGATAATCTTCTGGCTCTTGAGGTTCCGGGTTCAGACTCGTCACGTCTCCATTAATCCACCCAGGACCACGACTGAACCGACCACTACGGTAGGGCCCCAACACTTCTGAGCGTTTTCAGTAATCATCAATTGCACCAGGATCGCAACAAATAGGCCTTCCTCAAGAACGCTTGTTGTTTTATGGTTCAGTTGTTCCATTATAAAGTCTGATGGCGTTGGTAGAAGCTGGCTACCGGTCTAGGCGACAGACAGCTGGACACAATGGATTTGGGCGTTTGGGTTTTTACATCGGTTGACCTTTTTTGGCACTGATTGGACATTAAAACAAATATAATAAGAATAAGTACAAGTATACCAAATGTGGCTGAATAGACATGGAAGAGAATGGCACAGCTTGGTGAGCTGTTACCTTGTCCTGGCATTCTTTTTGGGCTGTTGGTTGACAGGACTTGCCACAGTACCATTCTTTACCGACCCCTTTCTGGCATGGTCCCTCTGTTTTTCTGGGCAATCACAGGATATGATATCATCAGTTGACTACATTCAAGTGCTTTGATCCTCACTGCTACAGTACACAGTGTGGAACATTAGAATAAAAAGCATTTTAGCCTATACTATAGTTACACAGTACTAGTACCTGTATTTTAGTATAATACCTACAGTATATAATTATTGTAGAGTAGCTAATTTTGAGGTGTAAACCTGGTGAACGTTTGATCTCAACATAAGCAGTTAGTGGCCTTTAGTGTTTACTGGCACATCCACGTGCAGTAAACACTAAACTAAACATGACTAAACATGGTGCGATGTACGGTACTGCAACTGATAAATTCTCAAATCTAGTGTGTCTAAGGCTGATTAACAGAAGCACGTATTTAACTCAATGACTTGGATTCGTTTATATAAATCACACATGGGGGGGGGGTGAAATTGGCAAAGCAGAGAGAATCTACCCGTCTCTCTTTTCATCGCATAGCTTAAGGACACAACAACTAACTCCAAATGAACCATTCTGTATCTTTCAGCATAAAGGTCAATACAAATACGCCTTAGGCGTAAATTAGCGCCAGAATAAAATGTAAGAAGTGTTTACTGAGTTCACATTAAGCAGATTGTTAGAAATTGGCTACTATTGAATTTATAAATTAGATTTAAGTACAAAGGTAAAGCCCCCACAGCCCCTCACCCCCATAAAAAGCAAGAGGACCAGTTCAGTGAAATGCATAAGAAAGTATCTCACGTCATTACTTGGTTATACAGTATAAAGCTTTGTTAAAGGGCTCATACTGTATCACTGCTATATCCATTTTGTAAAGACCCCCCCCTTTCGGTTTCAATTGGTGCTGCTCAAAATGTATTCTGGCTAAAGTATATGTTTGTTACATATGTTATGTTGGACAGATTTCAACAGAGAGCCGAAGTCACTTCTGCATTATGGGACGAAAAGTTCTAGTAAAAAGTAGTAGATAGTCAACTGCGAGAATAACATTATTTTCAGATCCCGTTTGCTTTGTGTCATGAAGTACACATATGATGTTTGACTATTTAAAAGAAAATTCTTCGAGTCAAGAATGTCTCAGTTTGTCATGCATTTGTTGAAGTACAAGACTGTGAAAATACGTAATTAGTAAGACTACAAACCCTGTGTTGCGTAACAGTCATGACGTTTTCTCGCCACAATCCACAAGTCAAAGAAAGCATTGTTTTGGTGATGTGTGTGTGTGAGACGAAAGCTGTAGTTCACTGAACGGTTACACACAAAACTAAAGATTACTTTATAGTTTCACAACAAACTGCAATGTTCTTGACTTATCTTTTAAGCATATCTTTTAAATAGACAACCATGTGATGGGACGGGATCTACAAATAATTGTATTTTTGCCGTTGACTACCATACATATTTTTTTCCAACTATGGTCCCATAATGCAGACGTGACTTCAGCTCTCTATTTAAGTCCAGCCATTTAGGAGCCGTCAGACTACACGAACCAAATTCCAGAGAGAACAATGGTATAAACAAAAAGGTCTGATGCCGTCAATGACTGATTCGCAGCATCAGGGCTGTTGTACCTATTTGGACTTGCAGTGGCGAGGGCTTGTAGCTCATGGCCACCGTCTCTCCCTCTCTGGTATCAGAGTCTCCCTCTGAGGTGGAGGATGCTGCTGGGTCCTGGAAACAAACACACATGTATATTAGGGGTGGGACTCACCAGAGGCCCCACGATACGATATTATCATGATATTTAATGTAACGATAGGATAGACGTTGAAAGGAGCCAGTTGAGGTGGTACGGGCATCTAGTAAGGATGCCTCCTGGGCGCCTCCCTTGGGAGGTGTTCC
>JAODUH010013174.1:0-28243 GCA_027564835.1 Typhlichthys subterraneus | reverse complement strand
TTAGCCTGTCTCCGCCCAACTATTGCTCTCATTTGAGAGATTGTTTTCGCTGAGATTACAGTCTGGAACCATGTTGGCATGAGTGTTTTCACAGCCACCCTGCTGGCGGTCTAATCAGGATGGGTTACTGAGATGACGTTGGAGTCATTAACCAGAGGTCTAACACCAGTAGGAGGCAACGACACTTCCCAATGGAGCGTGGCCAGACCATATGCACAAAGTGAATATTGGGTCTGGTTGACCAGGCTAACAGGATCAAATCATACAATGACAGTGGTTCTCAGGTAAAGGGGTTGCCATAGGATTTAGGACTAGAGTTTTACTGGATTAACTACCATATACTGTACGTTTTAAATAAAGTTTGAATGGTTGAGGTGAAATCTCACCCTGTAAAAGAGTAAACCTCTTTAGCAAACTTGCTGAGCAGTATGTTCTTGGAGGCATCTGTAAGGACCAGAACCACATTCATGTGCCCTGGCCTGAGCTTCACCAGGTTGCTCGTGTACGTAATGTCCGTCAGCTCCGTCACCTCCACAAAGTTCTTCTTAGGAGGTCGACTATGGTCCACAGAACACAACACAGATGTCTATGAAGTTCATGTTAGGGTAGCTAGGGTGTTTGTGGGTGATCAGGTTGTAATGTTTTACTGATAAATGCAGGCTTGCCTTGTGGCACCAGGGGACCCGTTTTCTGTTTTGGACCCATCCTTTGGCTTCGGTTTTACCTGCTTATCTTCACTTGAATCACTGAAATTACAAGTTGTTGTCTTTTTTAGGTTATAGTTTCCTGGAGGCTATTGTTCATATACATTGGTTCATAGCTGTCTTTTCATTTTCTTTTATGGAGCCATTAGTAGCTGTGATCTATGCCCAAACAAAAGTGACCACCTGAGCCCACCTGAAGGCCTGGATGACCACGGTTCCAAACAAGATGAACAGGGCAGAGAAGATGAGAGACAGCAAGGGCATCATCTCTCGCCTGCAAAACATAGCTAGGTTCATGTATGTTGACATTTAAGTGCACGTTATCTTCCAAGACACTGACAACGTTCCTTTGATAGCCTTCATGCTACAGTAGATGTTCAACAACGCTTAAAGAACAGTGAGTGCTATGGAAAGTGCTAGGGCATTTCTTATCCTGTATGTGTGATGTGATCACATGATATTTTCATATGATCTATTATATAATTCTATGCAATACTGACAGATATCACATATCTATTATAATTACCAGTTATTATGCAGGATATCGTCAATGACCTCAGAGAGGTAATCGTAAGATGCATAGATCCATCGGACAACAAACATCTGTAAATGAACAAAATTAATTGACTTGTCCAGTGATGAGTGCGGTTCCACAGTAACTGAAAATTGCTCAAACGTAACAAGCATACCAAGTTAAACATTACCGGCTAGCTTCACAGAAATGGATTAAGCAATATCATGTATAATCATATAACGTATACTACTTGTTAACTAACAATGGAAACACAGACTTCCGTGTCAGCTCTTACACAGAACTTACAGAAGCAAACTCATTGTTGAGCTCAGGCAGCATTGCATCCATGTTCAGGATGGACGGGTCCTTCTGGAGACGTTCCAGCTCCTCTGAGAGACAACGCTTGTCTCCCTCGCTGCCATTCCACGCAGTCACAGGCTTGTACAAAACCTTTCCCGCTGCATTGCGCCTCTCAAGGATCACAACCTGTAGAAAAGGCAAATGCACACTAGAGCAACCGAGAGCTGCCTCTTCATGGAAGGATACATTTAGTAGAGACATGTACAGTTATAAAATCTGTCTATAAATCTCAGGTTACACCGTTGGTTAATTTGGAGGGATTGAATTGTGCTCAAAGTTAGCAAGCGACCTTGGGAATGACTAACCCTGCCTATAACAGTAAACATGTGACCCTGCCTGTGTACAAGTGAATATATGACACCATATATGAATATAAATGGTATATATATATTATGCATTTAACAGACATAGCTGCAGTACAGAAAACACATTATTGTCTGGAGCCCTGATAGTTTTCTAGGGTACACCGCCCTGATGTAATAGCTAGAGTTAAGGTATACTGTACCTGTGGCGGTGAGGGTGTTGTGTCTTTGTCCTGCTTGAGGACATCACACAGTGGCTGCTGTAGCCTTTGGTAGACGTAGGCAAATCTCACCACCTCTTTACTGTTGGTGGAGGCGAAAGAAAGGAAGGCCTCGTTCCCAGAAGAGAAGGTTTCATCGTCATCCGTCATCAACAGAACACAATATCTAGAGCAAGTATATATGCATTAGAACAGGTGTACTGTACATCTGTATACAGTATCTTACATATTGGTGTAGAACCTAAAGAAAGATATACATCTAGATAGATACATCTGCATATTTTAAATTAAAATCATGTTTACAAATGTTACAGTAGATATCAAGGACATGAAATTATAAATGTCTTACTTCCTGCGTCGATGGAACTGTTTTACTGGACAGACCTCATCAAACAGTTTCTGATTGACGAGGCGTGGAACCAGAAGGAATTTGTTGTTTGACATGAACTCATCAATAATCTGCTTTTTCATTCCTTTGGCCTGCGAAGAAGAATTGCATCCTCAAAAAATACAGAAAATCCATTTGGTAGACGGGGTGCATGGAATGATATTCATAACATAACCTTTAAGAATAAGGGAAGATTATTGCATTTAATTATTCAACCCAACTGGCTATCTGTCATGTTGTCATGCCAGAAAGTACCTGTATAATGTCCGCAGGCTTGTCTACGTTCTCTTTAAAGACCAGCATGGTAGGGGCGTATGTATTAATATTGAACTGTTTCAAAATATTAGCAGTCTCTGAAAGGCCCTGGTCCACATAGCCAAACTGTAAGTAGTCCTTATAGGCAAATGCAGTCAGCTGTGAAGAGAGAATAGGAGAAAAAAAATAAGTACATGCATTTCAAAGGCACACTCCGTGTGGCAGCTAAGACACATTGGGAACAGTGGCGCAGGAGATGTTTTTTAGGTGTCCCACCCTGGACTTAAACCCCGTTTCCCCACGCAAAAAAAAGGTTGCCACCAAAAAGTTATTATAAATAGCACCATCGCATGTATTTAAGTATTTGAGTCTTGACATCGTTACACATGGTTATGACATAGACTAGGCTCTATACTGATCAACATGCCAAAATGATCACTGGTCAACAACACATGCCAATATATATCTCCCTATTAAAAAAGAAGCAAACCGCTCTGGAATATTCCCCTTCCAAGATCAGTCAATGCACAAACCTATGTAATTCACAGGGGAATTGTCAAACTTTTAGGGGAAATGGTGCACGTTTTAGACTACACATAGTTTTACATCCTAAAAGGCTAAGAGGGGGGTGTTGTATTTTCTCGCTTTTCTGAAGCAAAAAAAGCAAGATGATATACCAACATACACACAAGAACAGGACATCAAAGGGATGGTATCTGATGACGAAAACTAACTTTACTGTATGGTACAGTAAAGTTTCGTCTTGTGCGATTATGAGATCCAGATCGATAATGAAAACTATAGGAAGTAAACTAAAGTAAAACTAAACATTATCTTAAAATAAAACAATTTAGGCTGACTTACCCTGTTATGTAAGGATATTGCTGTTCATGTAGTCTAGCCTACGTTTGTCATTCCAGTGAATTGTCAAGATCGTGCATTGAGACTGGTGGAATTATAACATACTGTAGCTCTCAAAAGCATTTTGTAGTTCTGTCAGCTTCTCTCTGATATTTCAGAATTTTTTTTTGAGAAATTTGCTATTATTTCTTTTGGAATATATCTAACTGTTATCAAACACCATTAGCCTACATGGCAGGTGCAAATAGCTTACTTTACAGGGCATGCCTATAGCAACAACCAAGGAGGGTGGGGCATTGAATAGTGGACTATTATGGACTTGCCAATGCTGGTAGCTTTATGATGGTCATCAAAGTAGGCAAATAAACCAATGTAACTGGAGTTATGCTACATTGGACATATACAAAAATATTTGATAAAACATTTTTTAAATCTCAAAAATGGGGGGGATGATTTTGTTCTTTACAAAACTGGGGGGCATGTATCCCCCCCCCGCCTTCCCCCCTCCCTACCACGCCCCTGCGTGGGAAATACTGTACTTACCTTATACAGAAGTGGAACAATAGGCACTTGGTCAAACAACAGCACGTGTGGCTTATTGAGCTCATGCCAGCTATTCAGGAACTGCTGGTCATTTCTGTCTGTGACCTGAATGTAATTTGGTAGACATCGTATACATATACATTAATGAAAATGCAACTGTAGTATTGAAATAACATTTAAATCTATTAGGATGCACTACACCTGAAACACAATTATTTGCATGTCTACACCATAAAATTGTATGTACTAGATAGATATATAGTTAGATATATGAATAGAAAATAGTTTTCATGTTATTATTGGTATTATTACGGTAACTAAATTCCACTTGGTCAGAAAAGAAAAACAGTCAACAGCATATTTACCTTCTCAACAAGTCTCTGGGGAAGAAGATCTTCCACAAACTGCCTCAGGTGTTCCTTTGCCACAGCATAATGGAAAAACGTCACTTTACCATTAATGACCCCAAGTATTGACGGGGTACGATGGGCACCAAGGTGGTTGGCTAGCCGTCTCTCATAGCCGACATCCACCACACCAATCCCCACACCTGTAAAGATGGGATCCACAAGTCAACCATTAAACACATAGTACACAGTAACGGACACCAAGCTGGTGAATTGGTTGATTATAAACCTAGTGTCTCCATCTCCTGCACCACCTCCTTCCAGACCGGCTCAATGTGGATGCAGCTGAAGCACCAATCGGAGGTGATCTTGATCAGGTATGGCCTCTTAAAGCTGTCGGGCACCACGTCGTTGACATACTGGTTAAAGTGCAGAGTGTACTTGCTGTCTGTGAAGTCCCTATTGTTTTTGTTATTGAAAGGAAAGTTGAAGAAGGACTCGTCAAAGTTATAGTTGTCATGGCGATGACTGTACTGGCTGTATGGCTGGGTGTCGTCAGTCTGTCCGTATCGGTCATAATTGGCACGTTTCTCCTCGTTGGATAAAATCTACAGGTTGGGTAGAAGTTGTTTAAATACATGAACAACATTTAAAACCATGTTCATTGTCAGGAAATACTTGCACATTACATTGAATAAGTCTACTCTTTTGTTATTAATTACAGTACACACACACACACAAAACTAACCTCGTATGATTTTGTGATCTTGATGAACATGTCTTCAGCTTCTGGATTTTTGTTTTTATCTGGATGCCTCAGGAAAGTAATGAAGAGCCTCAATTAACTCACTTTTAAAGGTGTAATAATAACCTTCCTTGCAGATATTGCACACAAAAAGAAAGATCAACAGGACTATTTTATGTACATTATTGTACTTACCATTCTTTGGCAAGGCGCTTGTAGACCTTCTTAATTTCAGCTTGGCTTGCACTCCTAGTTACTCCTAAAATTTTATATGGGTCTACCTCAGGAGTAGAATGCAATGGTCCTAAGAGCACCAAGACGACTACAGCAGCAGGAAATGGCAGATACATCCTTTATCTTCTCCTATAGCTGAACATTAAACATGATAAGGCACTTATACTTAATACATTTCAAAGCATAAATGAGTAACTGTAACAATTAGTCATTGTTATCGTCAATATTGACTGAGTACATTTTCTTGTTCCATTCTGTACACCATCACATTATATGAAAGAATACATTTTCCACCTAATATCAATATCAAACAAATCTTTGCTGTTATCTTGTCCAGCAACAACCACACATCACTGCCATGGTTTTACCAGAAGGATGATATATTTTCTTTTTTAAATCGCATGTTTTGTCCATTAGCTTGCTATCTAGCTAGCATGATAAGGCCACAAACAACAGCAAATATATAATCGGTCACCTTAAACTGATAGATTCAACCATCAATTTTCCACATCATTGTAATATGATGTTCCTAGAGATGTTGTCTGTCACCGTATATCTGTAAAGACAGCGGGCTGGGTGTGTTGCTCAGCATCTCCCAGCTACAGCGACCAACCATTGACGAAAGGAACTCTGGGTGTTGAAGTATTTCGTGAAGCCTCACGGCACATGGGTGCGCTTGATTCAGTTTTTGATACAATAAAAGTATAGTGCGCGTACACTGTTTTGTAGCTACCGCCCTCGTAAGAGAACAGTGACACATTTACCAATCATCTCATGGCGTTTAAAACGATCGATTTCACAATCAGCCAATCAAAACACGCAATGATGTAAACAAGGAAGTAACAGAAGCAACCGAGAAAAACTATTACCATATGTAAACGAAAGTGTTCATATTACTGATATAAATAAGACATTTTAAAACCAAAATAGTTAAGTTAAAGTAAGTAATTGCTGTTGAACGTTTGCGATTGTTTTAGCTGTGCGATTTACAACATTGTTAACGTTTCTTTCTCATTCTGACAAAGGTGTGGATTCATTTCCCTATCTGATTCAATGGAGGACAGACACAAGAAGATTCTACAACGTAACCGATATAAAATCGTGACAGGCTTCAACCCATCCGATCTCTATGATGGACTTGTTGAAAAAGGAGTATTTACTCAAGACATGATTGATGACATAAAGGTAAACTGTGCACCCGACGGAACGCCAGGCTACATAAGACGTAGCCTACAAAACAGGGAAGATATAGTTGACCTGTGCATTGCTTTGTTATTAACAAAGCGATCATTTTTGCTTTGCTGCTGCTTACTGTAGCACCTAGATCATATACCTACAGTCATGGCCGTACCCACGTCACCACGGTCGATCTGTACCTCTGTATTTTTTCAAGGTGGCTAATAAAATAATTGCCTTAAAATTGAAATTAAAACCACAATAGGCTACTTTGGTTCTGAAAATATATCGTACTGGCGAAGATAACCGACCTCGTTTGATCAACGCATGAACTCGCGTTCACCGATTCATGCGATCACCGGTGTGGCGGGAGTGCGAGATCATTTCAACAAATTCTTTACTCAAAACGCCAGTCCTTTGATTTACATTTAATCCATGTGTGAAATTAAGGCCACTGCATTATAAACTCCCAGCCTGCTAGCAAGAATATGTTATTTTTCAATTATTTTCAACAAGCTGCTGAATCTACCCAAGCATGGATTTTAGATTTTTCACATAGCGAACTGTTCATTCATCCCCAGAGATAATCATTTGTGATTATCATGTGCGTCTGTGGCGCATTTAAAAATACTTAGTTTAACCCATTCAGTACCTGCATCCATTGGAAGGGTTTGGGCATTACATGTTTCTTAATTATCAGACAATAAAAAATCAATAATTTAATATTTGAATATTGCTTAATCACTGAATGGACATTGGCTATCAAACCAGGGCCACATTTCTACTTATAGGTCTAACTTGGTAGAAGAAAAAGTAAGCAATCTCACAAGACAGCTATGGCACATTGGCCTGAGCAATTACAAATAGCCTAACCTGAATTGGTATATTGTTTGATTTGAAGCTGAAGTTCTTAAATAGACAAATTACTAATTCCTTAGTGTAGCCTAATACAAAAATAAATAGGCCTACATCCTAGTAGTCTACGATGCCCAGTTCATGAAAAATAGGGCTCCCCCACATAGAAAACACCAATTTAAACACTGGTTACATTGTATCTGGTCCGTCATTATATGAGTAATTCAATATATGTTTTTGTGTCCCTTGTAGAGTGCTGGAACCACGCGAGACCAAGCCAGACGATTAGTAAAGAACTTGGAGAAACGTGGGAGTTGGGCGTTCCCGATCTTCCTTGAATGCCTAAGTGAATCAGGTCAGCAAAGGTTGGCAGAGCTCCTACAGAACGGGCAGGCACCAATTCAGCCTTTGCCACCTCTTCCCATTGTCTGCCCGGTGGTGCAGCCTCTTCCACTGTGTGAGTCTGTGGATCGAGTTTCTATTGTGTTACTGTATAGCAGAGCCATACTGTCTGAAAATGTTCTTAAATTGTATGGACTAATTTGACATACACCATGGATAATACATGTACAAACATATTACTACCTATTTGAATTCCTTCCTCTTGTATTTATTTATTCAGTGTTTGAGGGTGACAAGCATGATGTCCAAAATATGCACTGCAAAAAATGCCCTCTCAAATTGAAGAGCAAATATATTAGTTGTGAGCTTACTAAGCAAAACTGGCTGCCAGTGCAGTACCTGAAATTCACTTGATAAGATTTCTTAAATTAAGTGCACATTTACGTAAATGAAGTCACTAGAAAAACCATTTATATTATATGCAAGTCCAACTAGATTTTAAATGTGAAAACAAGATTATTGCACTAAGTTAGATATAGTTTTTGCAGTGTGTTGCTCCTGTTTATCCGATACATATACCAGATACCAACCCCCATGTAAGATATGTCAGACATTAATTAATGTAATTACTTAACATTATTTAATTTGCACATTATTTATTTAACATGTTTTTATTGCAGCACCTGGGAATGAGTACAATAAGCAACCGGCAAGGTCAAGAAGCAATAGTATTCAGGTAAAGACATTCTCCATACATCTTGACAGTTATATGTAATTGTTTCTACTTTGTGTTATAATGTATCACTTTTGTAAAATGTTACTCAATTTTGGTTTCTGTTTGGTGACTTCAGAACTATAAAATGGATGCGAGCCTATGTGGACACTGCCTTATCATAAACAACGTGGATTTTGAACCCAAGAGTGATCTTGGCAATCGTACAGGATCAAACATCGACTGTGACAAGTTGGAGAGAAGATTCAAGTCGTTCAACTTTATTGTCCAAGTTAAGACAAACCTGAAATCTAAAGTAAGAATAAAGTCCCCTCTCCCAAATAATTTTATTAACATACAGTCCAGTACAATTTTAACAAGGTTATAAACATGTATTACCTTCACATTTCAGCAAATAAAAAAAGAGATATTGGCTTTATCCAAGGTGGACCATTCTCTGTATGATTGCTGTGTGGTTATCCTTCTGTCACATGGGACTGAGGTAATGAAAATTCAATTCAATTCAATTCAAAGAACTTTATTATCTATCATATTGCAGTGGGAATAAATTAGTTTTTGTAGGCTCTCTTTTTGGCTAAAGGTGCTCTGAAGCGGATACCTGACACGAGTAGTTCAAAAGAATGGAAAAGAAGGTGTGATGGGTCATTTGAAATGGACTCTGCCTATCTTAGACATATTGTACTGCATAGCAAGTTCATTGAATCAACTATTCCTAAAATATTAATATAAACTCACATGTGGGATATTATTAATAATAGTTTACACATACATGTAAGTTACTGCCACAGGTATCCAAATGTTTAAATTCCCACTTGCATCATGTGCACTTCTGCGATGTTGTCATATTGTAGCCTGGCTTGAGCCAAGAAGGCCCAGTGTCCATGCTCAAATCCTTATACCATTATATTCATACTTCCAGGTGAACCACAACAGATTTCCTGGTGCTGTACATGGTGTGGATGGACCTGTTGTTCCAGTCCAGGACATTACCAACTTCCTCATTGGCAACAGTTGTCCCTCTTTGCAGGGCAAACCTAAACTTTTCTTTATCCAAGCCTGCGGAGGAGGTAACACACATTTATATTGCATACAACGAAACAATATAATGATGGCGGCAGATACGTTAGTAGTTACAAAAAGAGTTCTTCATGGAACGTGTAGCTTCAGACACTGTTCATGCCTTTTAGATGAAAAAGACAAAGGCTTTGAGGTGACCCCAGATGAGGAAAGTCCATCCATTGGTGGAGAAGATGAGGAGACTGATGCTTTCCCCACATCATCTAGTAGTGACTCTCTGAGCATGTCTGATGAAACGGATGCCAGGGCCACATTACCTAACTCCAGTGACATCCTGGTGTCTTACTCCACCTTCCCAGGTATGCTTACACATGCGTTTGTTTATTTGATCTATAGAGTATAGGCCTTCTCCTCCTTATGAATGCTATTTCAAATATACTATCTGCAGGCTATGTGTCATGGAGAGATCCGAATATGGGTTCTTGGTATGTGGAGACATTGAATCGTGTCCTTGAGGAAAATGCTCAAATTCATGATCTGGCCACAATGTTGATGATAGTGAGTATATCCTCTCTCTAATAGCATAGCAGGTGGGAAGACTTGCACTTAAATGTACTGTTAATTAACCTCAATGTTTTTTTTAAAGTGGGGTCCTGAAAAATATATTATTCTATTTATGGGAATATACAGTATGTGTGTATATATAAAATATTTAGATAGTTTTATTATTATTATTATAGTTGTAACTTTTTTTTTAAAGAGCTTTGAAAACTCACATTTGCATTAGTGGAATCACACACTTGCTTCGTTTCAGGTAAATAACGAAGTATCCCAACACTCTGTCAAGGGCCTCTACAAACAGATGCCTGGTTACTTTAACTCTCTACGCAAACTTCTCTATTTCCAGACCACAACACAGATTTCTGTTTAATCTGTATGTTTGAGAATATTTTCTATATAGCAACTTTTGCTAATTATTTTAAAGATATTATAAAGCTAGTATAAATCCCCTTTATGCTGGATAGACACATCTTCAATCATGTCTTGTTGAATATCTTTATATAAAATTAATTTATGTAAAATGTAATTTGTATCTAAATATTTCAATGTAGGTTGTGGTTAAGCGCATGTATTAAAAAATAGTCAAAAATGATTGTGGCACCAGGGAGGGGAAAATCTGTTAGCCAGATATGATTTAGGCTAGAGTGGAGAATAAAAGGAAAGATGACCAACATCTGTCCTCCAGTATCACTGTACTTTAAGTGTATGAATCTCCAAGGATGTTGACCCCAATTAAGCGTGGAAGCATTTAATATTTGGCTGATCCGTAGTTTAATAAATAATAAATCAGCTGTCTCCTACAGCTGCATATAGTCAAGTTCCAATTGGCATTGCATATTGTGCTACACTGCTAATATAATGCAGAGCACTGGCTAACGTTGGGATAAATCATGATGTCTGAACCTCATGTCTGAATCTAATAAAGACTGTAAGCACGACATCCCGACTGGGTGTCAAGCATGTTTGGCATATGATTTGTGTGCTTCTCCCAAGCCTACCAGTGAGGAAATAACCATTACATGTTACGGTTTTACCTTTGAGGTGGTCCCAACCTATTGTGTTCCAAGTCACACAGCTTTGAATGGATTGCAATAGCCTTAAATGAACTAAAAAAAACACAGAAAAAATGACACATATTTCCAAATTACTGTGCAAAGGCATTGCCACCTGCAATGTTTTTCACAAGACCTCGAATGACATCATCTTGACATTATTTACAGTAGGTAATTTATTATATTCCTATAAATGCTGTTACACACCAATGCCAGTGTTACACACTACACAAACTATTGAGTTAGATTGAGTTAGTTCAGTGTGGTTTAACTGGTCCAATGTGTGAATCACATATGATTTGTCCTATGTTGTTGTCATTGAGTCAATGATACCCAAGTATTCTGTAAACAGATTTCTGCGAGGGAACCATCTGATTTTATAACCATAATTATGGGTATAAGATGTACTGTACTTTTAATACCAAGATTTGACACAATCTTCCCAGTATTCACTTTGCTCACTGAACGTCAGTGAGGAATTTGTAAATCACACAATTTTGTTTCATGGGATACCTTCAGCTACATGAAGAATCACTCCATTGTATATCCATTAAGGAAATATGACATGACAACTAGCCTACATGCATGCATGATGTTTCCCCAGCCTTTTCTTGCAAAAATATCAAGATGTCAAAAGAATAGGAACTGCAAATTAGGCTGAATCCTCATTGCTAAAATTTGTTTTACATTCTGTTTTTCCCCCCATTTTATACAGTCTGTTTATCTCTCCTTTTACCCTATTTTGGTGAACAAATTGGACCAGCTCTGCTTCACTTCCATCTAGGTTTAGGCTGCCAAACTTATAGTCTATACAATGCACACTGTAAACAAACATAATATTACACGACCACTTGCTTTAGTTAGTTACATGAATTCATTTTGTGAAACAAATACATTTAAATGTATTAATTATATAATGACTTTAAAAATCTACCTTTTCTCAGAGATGTGTGAGTAGTAAACATTGCCGGGTCATTCCTGTTATACGGTAACATTTTGGACTCATAAAGTTTGAAAACAAAAGTTTAGATTTTTCAGGTTTTTGGTATTATATCATACAAGTGACATGTTTAACTCTCAGGAAAATGCAATGGTAAAGCTCAGGCACTTAAAAAAAAATTAGGTTAATATTCCACACTGTTATGGTCAAAATCCTAACAGGGTGGAAACTAACAGGGTGGAGCTTTTTGAGCTAAGTTAGCCAGAGTTCTGAGTTCTGAGTGAATGATCAAGATTTAGCTAGCTAACCTTCTACACATAAACAGAACTTTTATAACCAACATTACAATGTAAATTCCTGAATATGGCCGCAATGTAATTGTAGTCTTCTTGTTTTTAGAAGGTGAAAACTACAAACTAACAGGGTGGAAGATGACTTCAGGGACAAACAGTAAATTATAAAAATGTTAAGAAATATAGTTTGCCCTGGTATACATGAATGTTTATAGATAGTTTAACATGGTCTATAAATAAACAATAATAAAATACTTTGAGTATTATATAATTTGATGGCTTTTAGTTCATGTGGAAGTTGGTTACTTTGCACTGGGGACTGTAATGCCTACTAAAATAAAAAGGTAATTAAAAAAATAATAATAAACGTATATGTGCATTATTCACTTTTTATGTTATAAAAAATACTTAAATCTAGAATTTGAGTCATTTGTTACAAATATTTGACACATTTTACAGAACATATGAGGAAGTAATTCACCGGGACATAAATGTTACCGCATAACAGGAATGCAACTTGTATTACCAATAGAGGGCACTGTAGCTCAGGTAGCTAGAGATAGAGATAGGTAGCCTGTTCTTTCATGTTAACGTTCAAAATTAACATTTACATTTACAAATCGTTTAATGGCCACATAGACACATTTTCTCAAACTCGTTTAATTGCGACTTTGTCTAAGGAATCCCCTGAATGGGTAGTTACAGGAATGCAAATATAAATAAGATTTTGTATCCTGGGGGCATGCATAGTTGTAAGCTTATAGGCCACGGGCCATGGTATGATGGCCTGGATAGTTAGCACATAAAGATAAAAGACACATCGGCCATATTACACATATAGGCTAATATAAAGTGTATTGTTCATTTAACTTTAGTTATATAGTTATTTAATTATTTTGTATTAATTTATTTAGGCTATTAACTCTGTGAAACAGATAGGCCATAGATATTTTACTTTCATAGTCTATGACATCGTGTCATGTAGTGGAACCTTGCCACTTCGGGATTAGCTTTCATCACTCCGAATTCCGTTCCGCTTTTTACTGGGGGCAGTGCACCATCGGACTACCCAGTAACTTGCGTCTGCTCTGTACGAGAAGAAACTTTCAGAGCGCCAAAGTGGAGCTTTTAAAGAACAGCACTAGAGAACTGTACGTTTCGCAAATTATTCGTCCTTCAAACTACAAACAACGCTTGAGGATCAGTACCTGTTGATGAAGTCGCCCCGGGTGTGGGGACCCCCAGAGCAGAGGTTATCTCACTCCTTTCATAGAAAGAAATCTGAATAGGTGCGGAGACCACACGCTTCTCTAGTGGCCAGGAGTGAAGGACCTTGATTTTCCTTTCACCGGCATTTGCAGCCTGTACTGGGTTGGTTGGAAAATGGGCACACGGATCCGATCCCGATTGAACTTTGGACATTTTATTTTGTCTTTTTTGCTCGCGTACCAACTGGTTATTGTAAGTCAACTATTTCTTAAAACTATAGTTTTTGTTTTACTGAAACAGTGAAGTTTACTGATAGTTTCATGTTTATGCACTTTTCATGCGATGACTGTAAAAAGTTGCAGATCCGTGTCTTTAAGTCATATTATAGGCAACACTCAAGCACAGATTCGCGTACTATTTACAGGCGGCGCGTAATGTGGGCTTTGGTGCAGCAGACTTGCAAAAGTGTACCAGATTCCAGTACACACTTACGCATGCTGTTGAGCCTGTACACACCACAAATATACTATTGAAAGTAATTTCACAAACTCGCTGGTCTAATTCTATCCATAGAAACAAGCTAAACATAGACGTATTGAAAATGTAATTCCCATGGCTCTAACTTTCATTTCCATGCTCAGATATTTGACCCCATGTAGGCTGACCTTAGAAGTTAGATTAGCCTATGGAAATTTTAATGTGACATATTTTCACTTGTGTAATTTAATGTAATTGCCAATCTTCCATGCCCATAGCATGTACTAAACTCCTGCTCTTTTTGATTAAGTACTTACTAATTTATGAAGCACTTACTAATTTCTATTACGTTTTGGCGTTTAGATCTTACTCATAAAACTACAATGAAATCCATGTGGTTATAGTGAAGTGCTACTCTGTCCAAAAACTAAACAGCAACGACTGGGAGGCACTGACTCAAGTATAAAGTACAGTGGCTGACTTGTTCTAAGGCGCATTCAAGTAATAGTGTACTGCAGATAGCTAAAACAAATCATGAGTCATGATGTGCATTACCTTCACCCTCATCATCTACAGTGTCTGTATGACAATTATGGAGTTTTAAAAAACCAAGACCCAGCGCTGTGGGACTGACATTGTCTGAGGTAGCAGGACGTCCTTCTTTTTTTTTTCTTCTAAGGAAGTTTGCCACTTCCTTAGAAGCCACACAGCGACAGCAACTTAATTAAATTAACTGGAACCAAGAGCATCTGTTCTTTGTGTTGTGAGTGTGAGCTGTGGCATGCCAGGGCTGCTCTGACTGTTTGATTCAATTAAGCATGTGCACTGACATTGCTACATAGACCCTATTTGCTCCCCTGGAATGCAAGGGTCATGGGCATCAACTCAAACCTTCTAGTCAATAACACTCCATGGGTAGCTCTCAATCGTAATTGTATCCACACCCTGCGGTGAACCTCCAGTGTGAGTTGTGTGTTTATTGATAGGACTAAAAGAAACGTCTCAACTAAAAGTCAAATGCTTGAGAAAAAAAAAAATAAAAACAAGGCAAAATTATGCTATTTCTGAATCCGATGTGAAGGATTATTTACCTACCTCTGATTTAGACCAGGTTATGAAATGGCTAAAGCACATTCTGCTTTATTTTGAGCTGGGAAAGCCAGCCCTGTAGTTCGGGGTCATGATCATATGCAGAGCATGAGTACACACATCATATTCGTCCTGTATGACAACTGTGAACATGACAGTTTGAGCTCAGAGAACTGCCCTATAGAGACTGAGGAGGGGGATAGTTTATGATGCTGTCCATCCAGGAAACAGCCATTGTGCAATTGACAAAAATACTTGTTCTTTGTTATGCTGTATGTAACGTTTTTTCCCCTATCAATGGTGTTGGCTTTGCCATTCAAGACTAGAGAACTTGGTGTATACCAGGTATTCACATTCAGAGTCAATAATGGCCCTAAGGGGTTTTGGAGCACAGCAGTGTAAACACCAACTCTATTCTAGTGTTTGAAGAGTGAAAATGTCTGCCCCCCCCCACCAGACTCGTTGAGCTAATTGTTGGAAGACTTGGCTAAGTCAACATAACATTGTTGAGGTACAGCCATCTTGGCCCAGGAGACATTGGCACACTGAAGTGTCTTGCCCATTGGCATATATGTGGACTGCAGGCTGACAGGCAGACGTTTGTTGACTCTGAGGCTAGGTGTGACTGTGGCCTGTGCAGAGGTCACATGGAAGACTCTGAACCGGACTCTTTTCATTGTTGAGTGGGCTTTCTCATGATTTATGCATGGGCAAGATGAACCCCCTAGTGCTCATACATCAATCATGTAGCAATGCAAACATGATTGCTGTAGTGCAGAAAGCTGTGAGAGGCCATGTTGGCGTGAATACAAATGTGTACCATAGCGTGTAAGGGGGCATTTGGTGAGAGAGTGTCAATAATAATCCTTCGTAAAGCATGATTTCCAAATTGATATGCACGTTTAACTTGTAATAAGCAGATCCTATAGGCTACTGCATTATTAATTCCTATCTGACACATTTCACATGTGATTGTAAGGGTTATGTCATGTGAAACATACAATCCAGACAAAACAGGTCCATCTTTATCACCCCTATTATTGTGTATTTAGCGCTAGTGGGATTGTTAATATTTTCTTTCAATTACATCCTATCCATTTTGGGCAGGTGGGCAGACTCTAAACACAGCTGCATCTCAGCTGCTGCAGTAACCCTGTGCAGACATGACCCCACATACACAGACGGACCCGAGCCACTCACCCATTTTACACATTTTTACACATGCACATATTCCTTTGGCAAAGCCCACTTCTCCAAATTTGTTGTCGATTCATGAGCTCAGACGATCATACATGCTGGGGCTTGGGGCGGTCATTTGGAGAACATGTACTATTCAGTCTGAGCCTAATTGTGTCATAAATTATGCTTGTAAATGCTTTAAAAAGAAATTTGAATATATTCTGATAGAATCTCTGAACGAAAGTTTAGCAATAACTGCAGATCTTTGTGGATGACAGCTCCTGACGTTTCCACAAAGAAAGTACTTATATAGTGGGTCTTTATAAAACTAGATAACATTGTAAGTCAGCATAAAGAGAGAGTGTCAGGATAACAAAGTAAGGTAAAAGCAGTTTTATACCGGCCCTTTGGCTGAGTCTGAGTGGCGTACATGGATCCTCATTCTTGCTTTATGGAGCTAAAGGTGTCATGAAGAAAAACAAAGAGTTCACAGTGAGGTCACAGGAAGACTTCTGGTAAGTCTGGCAACCAAGAATGTATAGAATGGGCCAATGTTGTGTTTTAGGTTTTTGTACCGTCAAACATACCAACAAAGCTATATATGTTCTTAAATTCTATCATATAGTTTAACAGAGCAGATTGACAGCAATTGGCACATAATTCTGAGAGTGAACATGTTTCCCTATAATATAACCTAAAGTATTTTAGTGAAAAGCACCACATTGATCCAGTGTTTTACTTAATCTTTGTAGTTTTGACTCACAAGTGAATTGTTGTGGTTTAATAAAAAGGAACAAAGAACAAAGGTGTGGCATAATCCCTTTATTGATTTCCCTGTCTGATGCAGCCTTCACAGTTCTTCATTGAAATGCTAAGTTAAATTATTGCATTTTCCCTTTAGGCATTATGTTGCCTGCAGCCTTTTGAATAACCTATTGTCTTTTCCAGTGGGACTTATTTGAAGTCACATTCTCTGGCCCATATATTGTCTTTTTATGGTCCCGCCCTCAAACTCAGCTGCTCTGATGGAAGTTGCAACCCTCTGTACCAAAGGCTTTGTGTGTGTTACTGTCCGGATGTATTCTTGTCTGCATAATCTGGTGGTTTCTAAACTCCAGGTTGGGCCCTTCCATCCAGGTGTTTAATAATGAATCTCACTCACAATGTCTGGAACACAATAGGCACATACTTTAAGGCCAGAGATTGCCCGCATTGTTGAAGGATTTGAGATCTCTTTGTTACACTTGTGTGGTGGTTAGAAGAAGATTTTTCTTTGTGCAAATTGTGTGCTTTTGAATGCATTACACTAAAGTATGCAAATGAGAGGTGGTTAATGTGTGGTTTTAGGTCCATTTTTAGAGTGAGTTCAGTTATTTAGTATGCCCCCGCTTTATGACCTATATACTTACGTCCCTGAACAAAGACAATTAAGGCCCTCCCTCCACTTTCTGTTGATATGAGACAAGTTTCTACTAGTAGAGAATACAAGTTTCTGAAAATGATCTTAAATGGCTAATAAACCCTTAATGTTCACAGAGTATGTGGGATGGAATAAAAATGTAATTCTGTGGTCTTTAGCGTGTAATTACAACACACGTAGAAGTACAAAAAAAGTTAATCCCCTCTGTAGATTTAATAGCTTTGATTTATGGTTATAATCAAATGCATTGGATTAACTTTCAAACAAATAAACACCATGCATTAGCCTACAGTATGCCAGTCTTTTCCAATGGTTTAGCACAGACAAATATGCATTTCATTGTAATCTTCGACTTTGGCATAATGTATACAGACTACCATAACAAGTGCTGCAAGGTTGGTAAACCAGGTATCTGTATATGCTCAGTTTGCTTCTGGGTCTCCCTAATTCTGGTGTTAGCGCACTACAGATTATGCTCTGTGCCTCTCTCACCGCCAAGTCCCTCAGGAGAGCTAAGAGATAAACCCGATGAGAGTAGTACCTCTGTTTTCTGTTAGCATGTCAACAGCTGCCCTGAGAGACATAACAATGTATTCTCTATGCTGGGGGGCACACACACACACACACACACAGGTGTTGTCAATGTCTGTCATGTACAAATGCACACGACACACGCACGCCCAGTTGAAGAATTAATGGCGAAATCCTGATTCTATTGTCCTTATCACACTTGTAGCATCGTTAAAGTATTTTCAGCCGAGCTGTGCACATGTTGCTAGAGGAAGTCTGGCCAAGAGATTTGCTTCATAATGAGATATCTTTAGAGGTGCAGACAAATGAGTGTGTGGCAGGAGGGTGCCAACAGCCCATTGTTTTGGTTTGTGGTCTAAAACCTTTGACTCTTGCTGAATCATTATCCTGTCAGAGAATGAAACTTGGAATAGTGTGCTGGACCAGAGGAGTCCACTTCCCCTGGAGCGACATGTAGTCAGGCTTTCCTGTGTGCAATTCAGTGCATGTCCTGTTTTTTCATATGCTGACAGCAATAACCTGACGTATTTGTATCATTCCTATCATCTCCCTGATGTATGTTTGGGTTTGTAAATCCCCTAATCTTCATTTTTCTTTTCCTGCACATTATTCTACCCAGCAAGGTGTTTTATGACCCCTTTGATGCCTTTCTCTAATCCATTCATGTAGAGTACCATAACATTTCATTTCTTAGAAATAAATAAATTATTCAGAGCCTCTCTCATCTGATTATATTGGTTGGTGGTGGCAGAGCTGCACATACACCTTTTATATGTTTTTATTACTTGGCATTGAACATGTTGGAACTAGAGTTTTAATACATTTCCCCTGGACCTTGTGGTTCACAGCCATGCTAAAACACAACCCACTATTCCATGTTATTCCTCTCTCAAGTGGCATTTGGATTTCCATGACATCCTGCTTCATGAGAAGACCTGCTTGTTTGGGAATATTTTCCATAATTTGTTGCCCTTTGAAATAGCAGGTTCCTGTTTCACTTGTCAAACTGTTTTGAAATGCAAAATCCCGTTTGATTCAAGCACAAGGATTCACATTTTTGGCTGTTATTTAGACAGACATTGTGGGCAGTCTCATTTTATAAAAAATGTATAGCCTCTAATCACATTGTCTAACAGATCTACACAATAACACAAATGCACAGATTGCAGCAAATGCTGCCCATGTTGATTATCTGGTTATCACGATCATAAAGAAACATTAAGACATATTTGTGATCATGAGGGCTTGGGAGATCATGGGGGAAAAATTTATACCACTGATAAAAACAATATTCTTATGCCTTGTTCAACCTGTTGGCATCACCAAAGCAACCCTTTTTGTAACTTTGTGATGGGGTGTCTACGTTTTCTAGAATATTCTTCCCAGTACCTGGCATGCTTGTTGAAGCTGGATGTTGTAGCACTGTTAGTAAGCAAAGGGAATTTCTGTGGTTTTAGACTAAAGTGTGTGTATGTAATTTTCTCCCCACCCAAACCATCTGGAACAGTTACCCAGATAATCCTCTTACAGGCTTCTTTTATTAAAATGAATGTATCTATAGGCCTAATGTTAAAGCCATTTTAGATATTACAAAATTACAAAACATTAGCATAACATTTTCCAGGGATTGTCTTTCCAGGGATTGATGTGTGAGTCAACCATACACTATTGCCTACATTACCTTGTGTTTTATTAAGGCAGTTGGTGTAACCTGAGGCTGAAATAATCCTCCTTCCTATCTTTTTCCATTTAAAAGGTCATGAACTAGCTTGCACCAGCTTGTATAGCAGCACTTTGATTCACACTCAGAGCAGACTGCTGCTAGTTTCCTTACTAACTTACCTGGCTAGGCTAGCTTGCTACCGTAGCTCAGTGCATTTTCACACAGACGCCCCCTATACCTGTAATTACCTCTTATTAGAGTAGTAGGAAATGGAGCCCTCACATCTGCTGTCAATGAATAGGCAGGTTAGCCCTTCTGCTTTCTTGTATTGTTGTATAAACCTCTGGCAAACAGATGTCTTTGTATGTGCAAACGCGCCTTCAAATTAAGGCCTGTCTTTGAATTATGAGGACAGGTGAAATTCATCTGTCAATTGTTGGGAGGGATACGCTCAGACTTTGTTTAGGATTGGCAAATCATGGCCCTCGGCTCTTCTGATGTGCCTTTGATACTAAGCCAAAAGCACCCCCCCTACAGGTCTCAGTTTGACATGAAAATCTATATTGTTCAGGTAACTTTATAATATGAAGTTGGTACTTGTGACCAAAAAAGGGCATATTAGCAAAGCAAAGCCTGAAGCTTCTCAATATTAAATGCATTATTCACAGTCTGTCCTTACCCATTACTGCGTTGTTTTTTGGAAAGAATTTGCGAGAGCAGAAGGAGCCAGAAGCACAGGCACTGATTTCCTTCCATCATCATCGTTTCATCTCTTGTCAGTCAAGTACATGACTCGCTTGCTGATGCATACCTGGTATTGTGGGCAGATCCAGTTCATGTCCCTGCATTGCATTGTATATTACTTGTGTGCTTTGCCTGTGAAAAACTGTGCAATAATCGAGTACACAAGTAGTGTGTGTTTTCCAGCATGTTATTCAGAAGTATAAAATATCTTTACTTAAGTATGAATAACATACTTACGTAAGTAAATATATTTTATTCTTCTGGGTGATGTACTATATGTCTATTAAACGTCTCCTAAACTCCACCTAGGATAAATGCTCTGAGCTAAGTTAGTGATATTATGTCCTGCTCCATTCTCATTGTAATGAGAACCATTTACAAAGCCTATGCGTAGTAGAGAGGTACCGTATATGCTAATATCTGGCTCCTGTGCACATATGCAGTGATCAGCCACAATAAAGGTTAGATTCTATGGTTCCAGTTTACCAGATGGCGGTAATATTGCTCATTAGTTCAGACGTAACCACAGTGGCCTATAATGGGATCTTACCACTCATGTCATGTTGAGTTAAATCAGAGGTTTTTATGGTGTGAAAAGTGTGTTTGAAGCACAGCTTATGCACCTTAAATGAAAGGCTGAAGCTGTTTTATAGACGCTAGTGGAAGAGACGCACAGTATATGATGGATGACGTAATGTTGATATGCTACCCGTGTGTTTTTATAAAGCTGATTTACATGGTCCAGCTTCTTTATGTAAGTTAACAAGTACTAATATTCTTCTGTTAATGTGTGTGCAGTTTATTTTGGGGTTGTCTTGGCTAGGGAACAGTAGGTCAAGAGGAAATGTTTAATTTAGCTGTGTGATTTTATCTGGCGTTCAAAGCATCAGATTCAGCAGGCGTGGTCTTGCAGAGGGGAATTCCTTCTTCCAAGTATGCATGAGAATGGGGTAGTTGTCAGGATAACAGATGTGCTCTCTTATCACTCTTAGTAACAGTCCAAACAAGCATTCCACCACTATGCTAACGTTACAGCTCTTTATAGTTGGAGAAGGCTACCTATTGCTAGTCTACGTTAGTCCTGAAATTCACTACATGTATAGGGTCTGGGTACGCCCCAGTGGGAAGTGGTAACAGTTGTTGCCTCTCACTGGGCACGTAACTCTGGTTAATGTTGAAAGTATTGGACAGCCTTTAACCAATAGGCGTTGCTACAGCTGTCAATTCATCTAGCTCTGCCACCATTTTGAAACACACGCTTGACTTCAGCGTCACCACACTTGCCACCCTTGACACTGATTGGTCCGCCAGCAGGGTGGCTGTGCAGACGCTAAAGCGAACAGCGTTTCCAGACCACAATCTCAGCAATATTTGCCCATGTGGGACACAATACGTCTGGTGATCAATGTGCATCTCAACATATTTGAGGAAGCATTTGAGTCAGGCACTCTTTGGTATAGACTCGATAATTATCCTGCCGTGTGAATCACAGCAGCAAGAACCACATCAAAAGGTGTCTTTCACCCAGCTAGATAGCTGATCTTCACATTGATCCCCTATGGGGATCAGTCTAGACAGACAGGATTCCTGCTATTAATGGGTTAATATTCTGTAGTAGGTTAGGTTGTTGTGGTTATACTGTCAGAAAAAGTAATTCGGTTATCTCATCCGTGCAGTATTTTCCTCTATAAACGAGTAATGAATAGCCTAAATCTAAACGTGGTAGAGCTGATAGGCAGACGAATAATGCTATTAAAACATTATTAAACATCATCAATCTTGTACTGTAGCCTATAACCATCCACCTGTACTAAAATATAAAACCGGAGACTTATGTATGTTATTGTAATGTTGTAGCTGTATATGATACAGCACTTAATTGGACTGCAGCCATTTGAAGTGACGTACGATGTGGAGGGCCACGGGCGACTTATTGCATACCCCTCTTGTTGACCTTGGATAACGGCACTGACTAGGCTACTGTTTATCTCCCCGCAGCATTTACCCAGCCCTCATTTATAACCCTATCTTCATCCTGCACTCTCTTTCTCTGCTTATCCTATGTCTGCTCTGAGTTCTACTCAGTGCTTGGCCGGCCAGGATTGTAATACTCGATGTTTATAAAACAAGAGGAACTGCAACATGCCCATAGACTCCATGTGCAAGGGCTACTGTTGAAACAACAGCTGCCTAAACTTGTTAAGGCTTTATGGTACTTTTAGCCAAGTTATTTATTTCTCATAAAATGTTGGCTTGTTACAAGTGGAGCAATTGTCTCGCCACTTAGGTCATATTCAAAGGCATTCTGAAAGCCTGGCTTTTCGTCATGTTTATTGATCTGTGAAGATCTAATTTGATCTAACATGCACAATAAGGTCAAACATCTTAATAAAAACTTTCACATGGTCACTAATGACCACAAGCTATGCTGTTTTGGGTTGGCATTGTCAGTGTGACCACTACATAATGAGTTTGACACCTGGTGAAATCTAACCATCACATTCCCTAGGACCATGTCCTCCTTGTAAACATGTAAACAAAGTGGGCACCTGATTCTTCTTCACATGCGGAACCCAAATAACTATTCTCAAGAACGTTCACATGTCCATGATACAGTACATTTGGGTATTGCAATCGAAGCGATGCTTAGCTTACTGCTGTGTTTGGTGGACAGTACGCTAACATTTCACAACACGATGGCCTTGCATTGGGGGCAATGCATTGCTTCTCTTGCTAAACACTTTGCTTAGAGCTTAGATGCATGTGGACTTGCTTTACATCTATCATGCCTAATTTGGTCATTAGAACTTGATTCGAATGGAAAGTCAAATGGCTGCAGTACCTTTGTAATTGATGCTAATTGATTGTTTAACTAAGTAATCATAGACTTTTTGAGGGAAGTATTTAGAATTGTGCGTAGTCCCAGAATACCACATCTCAGAACCACAGCTTAACCTATCTGGGAGCTTATTTGAAGGCGATAGAATATCTCAGCAAAACGTGCAGGACGAACGGATCCTATTAATATTCGTCTGTGTTCTGTGTCTACAAGTCATTGCACCCATTCATGCACCTTATTCTTAGTCCGCATGTAGACATGGACTAACAACTAGTTGTGGTGGCTATTATACTAGGAGCTGATGTGAAGAAATAGTTATATACTCAGCAGTGGTTGGTTGGAACTTAGTTTTATTTAGCCATGGTATTCTGCAGTGGTTCTTGAGTCTTTCTACCCTCAAATGGGAAGGTGTCATGAATCAGGGTTGTAGGAGGCCTACTTTAGTGAGCCAGACATTGGGGAGAGTGACAGGGACAAACTCATGTTTGAGTAGGTTTAATTCAGGTTACTCGTACAAACATCTGATGAAGTGTTTGTCCACTGCCGAACCTTGTTTTGCTGAATGAGAAATGGTGAAGTAAAAGTAAACATAATGACTGCTGAGGTATGTGGCCCATTTGAAATGCTAGCAACGTGTTGGCAGACAGGGATCTTTCCCTGTCCCCCTGCAGTGTCCCCTGTGCAGTGGGCAGTGACAGGGCCTCTGAGGGGGTGTAATAACACCTGCAGCTCCTGAGGTATTTTTACCCCCCCCCCTCAACACACACACACACACACATACTGTACACTCATCCCCTGTTGTAGCTTTCCCTCAAAGCTTTCCAGTACAACCATGGGAAAATAGACATTGATTTCTGCAGGTCAATTGAAGAAACTGTATAGGCTCATATGCACAAAACGTTTAATCGTGATAACATGAATGTAGTAGGCCGCTGAAGCAATATACAAGGAACATTGCAGAAAATTTGTGAATGCACAGGTGGGGGGGGGCGCATTGTGTTAATTGCTTCATTGCTGTGTCATTGATTTATGGCGTCACTCTGCCAACACCTGTTTAATGTGGGAACAGCTGGGCGTGCAGTAGTAATATTTGTAATGACTCATGTCAGGACTTTGATTACTTTCAATATGGTTCAGCTGTAGCGCCAAATGATTTTCTATTGAAGTAAATAAATCGTGTCCTTCTTAATGCCATGCTGGCTCTGTATTTGCAGATTGCAGAGAATGTTTTTTAAGATATTGTGAGACATTTCCTTCCAGTCTGCCTCTAAGGACTAAAGGTTTTAGATTGCATGGATAATCTAGGAATTATTTTATGTGGAGCTGAGATGCTTTGAGTCTTTGATATGAAAGGAAAGATTTTCTAGGAGAGTCTCTGGCATCTGTCTTTGCGTTGAATGTTTTGATGTTTTGATAAACCTCTGTTCTCAGCTGTTAATTTCCATGAGGGTGGTGGGGAATGATGTAACATTTGATTGCCTTGAACTTTGTCCTTTCTAATTTTGCAGACTACATTGCCATGTTTAATCTACATTTTAAGAAGTATATGTTTAGTATATGTTTAGAAGTATAGTTTAACTTTAGAACAACAAGGTGATTTAGCTCACATTGTTTGCCTACAGATTTGCCTTAAAGGAATACAAGCTTTTCTTCAGAATTAAGAAATAAAAAAACAAAAAACAATATGCGTGTGAAATGTAGTCTTAATGAAGAGTGTAAAAAAGCGTACCATTTGAGATTTGTACTTATTTTAAGAGGTTTCTTAATAAAGACAAAGACACGCATCATGATCTTTAAAAGTCATATTGGAGCTGCTTCTCGCTCCAGATGCCTCTCCATGTACACTGCCAAATCACAGTTAATTATCCCAGCTTTCCCACATAGTATGACCTTGGGAACTACAAGAAGGTGGATTTGTCAATATTAAAATGACGTTATCCAGGCAAGAATGCCTTGAGTCCATTGTCCTTCAGCATAGAAATCCCTTGCCTTGAAGGGCTCTTGGATGTCAGACTAATTCTTACAGACAAGCCACCTTATTTGTGTAGATAATAATGATAGTAATATATATAGTTATAGATAATAATAGGTAGATAATTAGTTTTTGCTCTTCACATTGAACATCCTACTTGTTCCAGAAAAACATGCATACAGTAAGCCTGGCATGTCTTTGAAAGATTTGCTGTACTGTGCTAGCCTACTTTTCCCACACATTGGAATGACGAGCTAATCAGGTATGATACACAAGAGGCTAAGTGAGTTGACAGACTGATTACATGGGGCAAAGCAAGTGTGGCCAAGAAACAGGTGGTTGGTTAGCTTGTCCCGAGGCAAAAATAGTCACTGAAAGAAGGGTAAAGGCATAGAAGAAACCATAGCTGCCGATACATACAAACAAACAAACCAACAAACAAAAACAAATGGTGTAAAATACTGATTACATTATTCATAGGGATCGCCCTATGAAATATACTTTATTTGTTTTCTGTTTACACATAATGGCCCTCATTTTTCGATCTAAAATAGAAACCAGCGCAGATCCAAGCGCAGAAATATTCTTACGACAGAGTTCCAGTGTGACTTATGAAACTGTTCTCGCTAATTAAACGTACACTTTAAGAATGATTAGACATTGATAAATGTGGCGGCGTAAAATGGTCCTCATTTAAAAAACTTCTTCTGAATATGCTGGATTTAGAGGCCTTGCCCCTAGAGTTTACGATATGGAGATTTGTTATAAGTCCAAGAAGAGTAAATTGGCAGAGGAGAAACAGCTAGACACACTCACCACCTGTCTCGGCTGGTTAATTGTAGTCTCAATGTAATAGCCTAGGCTACTATAGTTCCTATTTTATATATCCTATATAAATAGCCCATTAGAAGGTTAAGGAGTTTATTTATTTGTTCACTTTAATGATGTTTAAGATTTTAAGATTCAGAGAAAAAAGTGGTGTTCAGCCTTTCAAAAAGAAAAAATGAGAACCTCAAAAGTTTATCATTGTAATATTTAACATTGTACATTGATCTTATGTGTCCTGTAGGCTAGCCCATTGAATAGCCTACCTGCCCAGCATAACTACCTTTATTAACACTTTATTGTATTTTATAAGTAATTAAGCAATTAATGAGGTCACTCCCTAGATTACAATGTCTACAAGGTATTGTTTATCATTTTGATGAGAAAACAAAACATTGCTTCTCTGAACCCAAGCTATGAACAGTGTCACATAAACCAAGTCATTATGCAGTCTTCTTCAACATCCGCTGTAGCTATAATACTTGTAGTGCATTGAGGCACTACAGATCCTTGAACCTTCTGAGTTGGGATAGCTCTTAAATGATGCAGCACTGCATTTATTACAGCTATAAATAAACAAGCCAGTCGTGCTGCTCTGGCTCCTGGTGACGGTCCCCACCGAGTTGCCCCCGGCTACATCGCTTCCCCTCTCAGCTGTCGTCTGGGGGAACTAGAGCTAGTCCCCGACCCTGCTTTATGGAACACGTCACTCCCTAAAGTCCCCTTACCGGAAATGCACATGCTATTTATAGACCGTGTTTATGTTTGACAGCAGGTGATCATGTGCCGTTAAGGTAGGATCGATTTTTTGATTTTCTTTTTTTTTCATTCTTTGAGAGATTCTATTTTTTCTTGTTCATTTATTTTAAGTGTAAACACAATTTATCTTGGCCATTGTATATTGTAAATGTAATTTGCCATGTTTTATTTACAATAAGAGGACATGGTGAAAAACAATGCAATAAGTTGGCCTTTTCCATAAACCCTAAGAGCCCCATTAAAGCTGAATAGATCCACTGCCGGCTGAAATATTGACTGGCAGTTTTGCCTGTGTGTGTGTTCTGGAAACCGTGTGTGTGTGGTTTGTGGCGACTTCCTTGTTCATTATTATCTGATAGTGCTTCACTGCTGGATGTGTTGGAGTAGCGGTAGGTGGTCTATTGATGTAGGCTCCTGCAAGGACCCCTGCTGAGGTGTTAATTGAAGGGAGGCAGGCTGTGAATGTGTCATTTGGGCCTTGACACCTTGAGATGTTTGGGTGAAATGTGTTCTGTGTAAACCCACCCACAGTGAAGAGCAAGTACAATACAACTTTTATATAAACACCTTGTCACCTTCAGCCTATATCAAGCAGACTGTAGGACACATTAAGCCCCTAACGCTAAACTATGCCGGCCACAGGAATAGGACAACCAAGAGATGTGACTGGTGGCCTTACCTTGTTTACTAAACCTTGCAGTACTGTGATTTTGCTATCATCATGGCTGAAAAAAGCCAAGTGATAGCCTAAAGATAGTGTTTTATTTAGCAGTGTTTGGTTTCACAGCCTTCTCACCCTTCTCTGTCTGGTCCTTGTGTCGCCAGACTGTAACCTTTAGCCTGAAATACACCTCAGGGCATTTTGTGGTATTGATGAGCATACAGTAAGTAACCTGACAAGACCAGATTTCTGTGTCTATTAAGACACATCTATCTGGGGAGCTGTCCATTTAAATGGATTCAAGAGGGCAGGTGCTTTCAAAAATGTATTTTGCATGTGATTGCATGTCATTGTCGCATGTGACTGTTGTTATCCACTCTTGCAGTAGAAACGTCGGGAGAAGATTGAAAACATATTTTCCATTGAGAAAAG